>JAMKCH010041385.1:0-14735 GCA_023653785.1 Ophioderma brevispina
AGGCAGCCTGTCCTACTTACTCATTGTTTCTGCTGGGTGTGCATAACTCAGCAACCATTCAAAAGGAGCTGTTCATAAACAAAAAAAAGGGGAAGAATTAAAATCTAATGAAACTGAATGCAGCAACTAAACAGCCTTATTTTAGCCTTATTGACCATACCATAATCACTGCCAGAATTTCTCATGCAAAATTGCAGTACGCGCAGCGTGATGTGCGCCAACCACGTAAGTACATGAATTGCTTGACAAGCCTGGTTGACTAGCGTCACGCGATTTGTAATTGGTTCGGGTTGCGTGCGCCTATACCGCGATTTTAATTTGGCCTAATACTTTGCATGCGTTCGGCTTGCCTGAGAAATTCTGACATCGATTGATACAAGCCATATTTCTTACTTGAAGTGTAACCCACTACTTTCAGAAAATCTATGCGTATAGGGTTTTATCTTTAAATTTTTGATGGGAAGAGTAAGTATTTTTGTGTGGTGGCAGTCCTTCCAGGGTAAACATCAGATGAAGGGGGGAACAACTACCCAAGGGGCAGAATTTGAGAGTTTTTGTTAATGTAAGCATAAAAGAAGGTTCTGGTTTGATTTTGACTTACTCACTGTGTGAGTACAAGAAGGCCGTAGTGCTATGCTGCCATGTATTAGATGACCCGTTTTTAAATATTGACCTTTCCTGTGATCAGTGGCTCTTGACATGATCTTCAGGTGACAAAAACCCCTGTTTTGCCTGAATTTCAATTGTATGTTTTCTGGGAATTTCTAACAAATGGCCTCAAAAAATTGTTACTTTTGGATAGGGGTTTTACATCTTTCGGGTGTTCTGCTCAGCCATTTTTTGCACGCTTTTTTACATGAGGTGTAAATGAAGAGGAAAGACCAGTCCCAAAATGTTATTTGAAACTTTCAAATTATTGGATACTGGCACAATACTGATCTAAAACATACCAAGATACTTTTTGAGGACCCACCAACTTTAAATTTTTATTCCTTCTTGGTGTATTTTTAATGACCTAAATTCTGCAAAAAAAATGGGGGGGGGGGCCATTTCTATGTTGGCTGCCGAGCGATATTACCAGGCACATCCTATAGGCAAGGTAAACTTTCTTAAAATTCTGTCTTAATCTGTCCAACATTGAACAAACATTAATCAAATACATCAGATTATGCATATTACCTGGAATGAGTGGTGATCTTGTGTATGTATGTGTACACTCTTCTGTCATGAAGGCTCTGTGTACAAAGTAGTGGCATGTGTCGTCAGTCCGAGACAGACCAACATCTGGGTAGTACGTGATACCTGCAAGACAAGATACCGGAACATGTTATCACCAAAATATTGGACTTTTCTTATCAAGATTTTCTCAATTTGTACCTTTTATCAAACATTCAGCAAAAAAGGACCTTTTGCCCCTTTGGCATAATTGTGAAGAGCTGGCTCCCCCCACAAGTCGCGCCCCCCCCCCGGCACAGCACCATACTACCGGCCATCGCCATAAGTAACTGATTTCATGCAGTATTCCTCCACTTTGTTGATCTAGTGTCCATCCCGATTTATTTATATTAGTTAGGATCCCTGGTGGGGGGAGAAAAATAGGCATTTTTTTCCCTTGCCTCCCCTCCCAGTTTCCCCCCTGGCCGAACGAAAAATTACAGATTTGTGGCAATAAATCCGCAAATTTGGACCAAAAAATCATCAATTTTTGGGAAAAATCAGCGATTTGGGCCAAAATTGTTAAAAATCTCCAAAATTTTGATATTTATTTCTGCCCCCCCCAAAAAGAGTCTTGTGCCACCACTGGATCCCTGCTTTAATACCCACTGGGTACTACCCCCTAAGATACACTCTGTCTGATTGGCCTATTGCAGGACACAACAGAGATAGCCCTCTGAGTCGCCATCAACGTGCTTCTCTAGCTCTGTGTACACCTTAGGTGGATAAATATGAACTTCCAAAAGGCAGATTAAATGACACCCATTGAAACCACACACATGTAACCAACAAACACCAAGCCCAACATATTAAAGGAGTTTTTTGCTTTTTTGGGAAGACACTCTGTACATGACTACATTTCTAATACTAACATCCATCGGAATAAAGTGTTGTGAAATCCCCGATTTGATCCACATTTCACAAATGTGTACACCTAATTTATATGGGGACAACAAACTCTGCTTTTCATCATCATCTCCAATTTTCAATCTGTCTCATATACTTTTAAACCACTCATACAGCCAGTCTGTTCCACATTATTTATCAGTATCCCTATTCTAAGCCCACAACCAGCCCCCTATCAGTGGTTATCTGATTGCAAATAATGACAGCATTGACGTTATTAATCTGTGATTACATTGCTGATAATTAATTATATATAGTGATGCTAGTCAGTGGTATACTTCTAGTTTAAAAAAAGTTAAAGGGCATTTCAATGAGGCCAAAGATCCGTCCCCTGACTTACCTTTAAAGAAGTCAAATTGTTTTAATCATAAATCCACTTATTTCACTCTAATCATGTTCACTTGATTAAATGTATTTCACAGAGTTTGGAATTGGGCCATTTTTTAACCACAGGGACAGCGTTGCAATATCCGTAGCTAGAGCTTGGACTCAGGGGAGGTGGGGGGGGGGGGGGCGGAGGAGATGGATGCAACCCTGGGGGAAGCCATCACAGCTACATTTTCATTTTCTATTTAGTTCGCACATAATCCGTATTAGCCTTTCTCATCCTTTCGGAACATAGAAATTGGACCATTTCCCTTCGCCCCTTTTTATTTCAAGACCATAAAATTTGAAGAAGAAAATCAGTGTTTTCAAAAAAAAAAGTCCTCAATTTCAAAAATGTTAAAGCACAAAACTATATAAGATGCAAATTTTGGACCAACTATAAACCAACAAACAATTCTGAAACCTTGTTTGAAATCTGGGAAACCGTTCTCACCAAAAGTTCTTCATCCAAAAAGAAAATTTGTGCTCTCAATCTCGCTCTAAAAATTACAATTAAATTAAAATTGTAAACTGCCTAAGCAATCATTTTTTTTACCAGAAGTAGCCTATTTACTCAGCCAATTGTTTTAAGATATATGTTATCAATATAAAAACACAAATTTGACAAAATTAAAACTTCTGTAAATATCCAATACAAAGTTATCAGTCCAAGCTATATTACTGAATTTGAATAACATCACTATCACAAAACCAAATTTGTGTATGGTGATACCATTGTGTTTTTCCCTCTATTTCTGTAAGGGATGTTTGTATTTCAATTTAAATTTGTCTTGACTTTCTCTATAAATAGTCAAAATATTCTATAAGAATATTTCAATCAATATTCACATGGTCACACCATGTTATATTAGACTCTTTCATTTATTTTAAGATAGAGTCACTCCACTAAATGAAGAGTTTATTTGCAAAATGTGCTCAGTTTACAAAGTGCAGTTTTGAGAAGAATATGATTTTTTGACATTTGAAATTTTGACTCACGTATAATTTGGTTGATATTGCATATGGTTTAGGGTGTAGCCATTGTTATTGAAATAATGTGTATTTGGTTGGGAATTCTGAAACTTTGTTATTACTTGATTATGTCTTTTGTTTTCAAAATTATGTAGACTTGGCACATTTTGCCATTAAAAACACCCTTTGAAACCAATATGGCTCAAAGTTCAGCAATCCACTTTAAAGACGTTGACAAAGAACTTAAAAGTAAAACAGTTTGAATCCAAATCGTATTTCCATTTCTAATTGTAAATTTGTGAATATTTGATTGAATCAAATGGCCATTTTCCTCAAAAATTGTGATTTCCTAAAGATTGACCATTATTTAAATCTCTGCTTACATTTCACTAATTTTGCAATGGTCACTGTTATTTGTTATTTCACATGGAAGAAGAAAGTGTACTAATTAAATATCAACAAATGCATTCAGATCTTATTTTCCCAATCTTCTGCTATTTTTATTCAAATCTCTGAAATCTTAAATTTTTAATTAAGGCAACAGAACTTGATAGGACTTCAAGTAAAGACTAAAAATTAAAATATAGGCAACAGAATTATTTAGTAACCTCAAGAAAAGTCCAATTTTTTTTATAAGTTCAGCAAGTCTAAGCAAAAAAATTACTTTTAATATACCATCTAGCCTCTTCAAATGTATTCATCAACACATCATGTGACACTCCTGGAATCCTCCATTAAATGGCTATTCTACCAAATTTCATGAAAAATTCATCAAAAATTGTACTAGAAGCATTTCAAAATGCGATTTTTGATTAGCAAAAACTCTATCCTTATTACCTACTGATCCACAACCTTGTCCCCTTAACTTACATAAAAAGTTGATATTTTTATATCATCTAAACCATTGGAATTGCTTATTTTTATTTTTTTGTCCAGTGACATAACCAGACCTTTGCAAATGGGGGGAGGCAGAAGGGGTGCTGAGGCATTTTCTGAGGGGCGAATTTGGGTCCTTCTCCATAGACACTGTACAAACGGTCAGTTTATTTGGGGTGCTGACAGGGGGGAAAGGGTTCTGAGCAGGGGCGCTCACCCCCACTGGTTACGCTACTGTTTCTGGCCCTAAATAGATATAAATTACAACATATGGTTTGGCATATATTGGGCACTATGATACAAACATTTATATAATATTGGATGGCTGAGGTTGATAACAGAAAATATCGCCCGAGCCTAGATCAAATATCAGGCGAGTCGAAGACGAGCCTGATACTTTCTTGGCGAGGGCGATATTTTCTGTTATCAACCGAAAAAGTCATCCAATATTATTATTATTATGCAAGAGGAAGCTGACTTGACCAAAATCAGGCTCCAAAATAACCCAAGGCACCTAAGGCAATTTGCCTTAGGTGCCCCTACCATTTGCCTTGGTGCCCTAAAAAAATTGCTATTCTTTAACATGTAATGCCTTGGTGCCCTTTTAAAATTTGGCAAAATTGCCTTGCCCGCCCTAATTCTTATTTTGGAGCCTGAAAAATAGTTTTAAATTGACTTCAAAACTAATAAAAAGAGATTATTTGCTAGCTTGAGCAGTTACCCAATATTTTTGCGTATTGTGCAGTGTTGGGCGGTACGCGCTACTCGCACTGCAGTATTGCACAACAGATGCATAATAATTGCTAATATCATCAACACACACCATCAGAATCAACTGAAATTTTGGAAATGCCCTTTTCTCAAAGATACCTTGAGAACCACAAACAAAAATGAAAGTGCTAGGATCATGAAATACACCTTTAACATGGATACTATTCAGAATTCCTACTCACCATGTTGGCATGTCATCCCATTCATATGATATACCAAACCATTCTGTGTAGTAATAGGCACCTCCAATGATGGGGAAATCAATAAATACATGACTGAATATGATGAGCTTTAAACACTTCCATTGGTTGGCGGCTGTTTCTGGTTTGTTCTGCATGATAAAACAAAAAATCTTAGGTATGTTGTGTATATGATTCTTGAAATGTCTTGTGGTTCTTAGACTTCTTGAAACACTTTTACTGGGGCAATCTACACGGAGCGCAGATCCAGATCCGATGCGCATCACCAAGATCCAGATCACGGATCCAGATCATGGGAGACCGTTTCGAAGCGTAAAGTGTACAAATGCTAAACGTAACCTTGATGAGGAATACTTTACGCGTAGCCTCAAAAGTACGCGCTTAAAGTGCAGCGACACTAACTAAGCGTGTACACACCATGTACGCGTTGCAGATCTGGATCAAGTTTGGCCGTTGCCCGTGTAGACGCAAACTGGATATGAGATCTGGATCCGATCTGGATCTGCGCTGCCGTGTAGATTGCCCCACTGATGTGTGTTTAGTAGAGTACAGTGAAAACACATTGCAATGCACTATGGGATTAGTTCAAAACACCCTCTGAGTCACAACTAAATAAAGGTATAAGTAATCTTCATACATCAAATCATACGTCAGGCTGTTATTGAGTATTGTAATAATTCAGCTGAATCAGGGAATTATGGGAACCTACCTGTTGAATTTTGTACTTCTGCATGGCTGGTATGAACTGGCAAAGAAAACCTGGTAGACAGATGAAGAAATAAGCCAACTAGGGGGGGAAAAATAAAACATATCGAACAAAGTTGAGCACTAAACTGATAAACGTGTTGAAAAAGTAGCAAAAATAGCGCTTGAATAAAGAAATATTTAGTACTAGTATTATATTAAGCTGGTGTGGATTAAGAATAAAGTTCTATTCAACTCAGTCCAGTCAGTTCATTTCCCTATTTATTATTGGATTGCTTTTTAAAAAAAAAACTGTTACTATAATTAACTTGTTAATCTAAATCCACCAGTAGCTCCAAGCAGAACCTTGATGCTGCTAAGCGCTGCACGTCGATTGACGCCTTAACAATATGGTGCTTGAGGAGCATTGTTAAGTCCAAGGCTGAAGCCACTGGATGCCCTCCATCTTGAAAACAAGCATGCTGCTGCCTGGTAGGTCTTGAGGGAGCTACCGATACGAATGATACCCACCTATAAGAATCAAAGGTGATCGAAACAACTAAGAAGCGCCTCTTGACGACATGGTATTTTCAGAAATTTAGTTCTTCTACTTGGCCAGCAGTTCAGAATAACGCTAACCCTGATGAACCTTTCTTCAATCAAAAGATAGCAGACACCCTTAACATCCAGGACGGAACCTGTCACTATGCAGGAGCTTCAGATATGCCTTAAGAAACTGAAGAACACCCAGACACCTGGTCCGACAACTTTCCTGCAGTAGTCTGGAAGATCCACTATTCCATGATCAACTGTTAGAATTTTGTAACAACACCTACATGGGAAACACAAACCAGCTGCCTTTTTCAACATCAGTCATCATTCCTCTACCAAAGAAAGGGGCCTCCAACAACCCCAAAACTTACAGAGGAATCACACTGTCACCACTGGCGTCTAAGATCTACAACTCCATGCTGTCACAGAACATCTCACATAGATTCCCATTCTCAGAAGGAACCAGAATGGTTTTCGCAAAGGGCAGATCAACACTACTCAGATCTGCCCTCAGAAGAATATAGATAGAGTGAGGAAATTTCCAAGAGAAAAGCTTCGTTGTGTTTGTTGTTGTAGATTTTTTCCAGGCTGTTGACAGTGTAAACAGGGAGTTACAGGCTGCTATTCTCGCCAACTAAGGCTTTCTCTTTTTGTCCCAGATGAGGCCTGTAAGGCAATTGCCATCATGTATGATAACCCATAGCCTTGTGCAGACCATGGATGGGCCCACAAAAGAGTTCCTACCAACACTGGAATCTACAAGGGAGATGATACTCTGGCTCCAGATCTCTTTGTAGCGTGGTTGATTAAATTCCTCAGACGAGTCTTGACATCGATTGAACGACAACGGACTCACCATCAAACCAAGCGTTCTACACGGTCACCAAAGTCCAGCATTCCACCAGACCCTGACTACCCAGATGATCTAGCTCTAACACCTGATCTGATATGTGGTGCACAAGATCTATTACGAAATCACATTGAGAATGCTGCAGATAAAGTCAGCCTTCATATAAATGCCAAGAAGACTGAAGACATTGAACTGTCATGAGGGAAATATTCATCAACCTATATGAACAGAAGTGGTAGTCCCAACTCAAAGAGGTCAAGCACTTCAAGTATCTAGGGTGCTATGTTGCCGACAGTCAAGGAAAAAGACTTCCTGTCATGCACAGGACAAGCTTGGAAATGCCTGCAATAACCTACAACTTATGGCAATCTGGTATCACCAATCAACCAAGCTGAAATTCTTTAGAGCCTGATTAGAGAATATCCTGTAATATGGATCTGAGACCTGGACACTGAAGAAAGAGCTACAGGATAGACGTGATGGCACCTACACCAGGCTCTTATGCGAGTACAAAAAAATATCATGGCGTTGAGCACAAGACCAAAGCACAGAGATATGGAGATATCCCTCAAGTAATCTTCTGTTTGCCAATGCTGTGACCGAATTTGCCGGGGTCAATGGTCATAGTCTGCGATTGGACCAAGATAGGTCTCAGAAGTTCACTGTTGGAAGTTGACCATACCAAAACAGGGGTCGGCGCCCCTTTAATAACTACCTGATGTGATTGCTCGCGACATCAGCCAGGGATCCCATCTGACATCCCCAACATAATGACAAACAGGGACTTTGGCGCTACATGGTGATTGAACAGACTCTTGGCTGCGGCCGTTAGATAGATAGACTAATGATCCCAGTAACAAATTTGTTACTAATATAATAACAATTTTTTCTCTGAAAAAAGACATTTTTTTAGTATTTTGAAGAATTTTTTAAAAGTTAAAAACTTTTTCATTTTTTTACTAAACGACTCATTGTCTAGCCCTCTCGATTGTGCTGCACGCTGCAGGCCGATCAATGCTGCCAGCGCTGCAGGCATATCAAGTTACTAAAACTAGAAAATCCTTTTTTTCTACTCTTTTACGGAATAAAACCTCCATACTAAAATAGATACAGTTATCCATTAGGGAAAGGTAAACTCTGTTGATAACCCCACAATATCAAAGAAAAAATCACCCACAAGTTAATTACCCAACAACGTTCTTTTCTACATTCAAAAAAAACCCACAACGTCTCTCTGTAAGTTACACACACACGGCACAATTCAATCAAAATAATCTCTAGGTTGGATCTAAAAACCAGTAGACAAAACACCAGTGGCGGGGGTATTTTCCCCCATAAAATTTTTTCTTTCCCCCAGTTTGCCCTCCCCCCCCCCCCCCCCCCCCCCCGGCCGAAAGAAAAAGAGGTATTTTTGGCAAAATCGGCGATTTTGGGGTGCGAAAGAAAAAACAATAAAAATCACCAATTTGACAAAATCAGCCAATTTGGGGCACAAAATGGTTTTTTAAAATCTCAAAATTTTTGATATTTGCCCCCCCCCAGAATTTTCATTTTGCCCCCCCCCAAATTTACTCCCCCCCCATTTTGCCCCCCCCCCAAGAAAAAGAAGTCGTGCTGGTGCCGCCCAATTGGACACAAACATTAAAAAAGGACCTGCGCACAAGATAAACGTACCTCATGTACTATCATATGAACCAATTGTTGCAATGATGAATTGATTGTAGTTGTCCTAACATGTTCAACCAGCATCTTTGAAGGGTTCTGCGTAGTGGTTTGCCAGGACGTAGTCAAGTAGTCCTTCTGCATCGCATTGTGCTGATATGATGTGGTCGTTTTCAGCCATGATGTTGTTGAATTAACTCACGAAATGGAATCTGCAAGATATAACTCTGTAAGATGAAAAGAAAGGATTTTTTTAGTGTTGTTGTTATGACTGGTGGGAGGGTTCCACCAGGAGAGTATGGGTATGTGATCCAGCGGGATGGTTTGATATCAAGTGCGCGGATTATGACCTATGGAAGTGCAGATTGAAATAAGAGGGGTATAAGGGGAGAAAAATTTACCCTGGCTTACAAGGCAATAATGGACCATGGTTCTGAACAAACTGTTGGAATTTGTATAGACCCGGGGCAATAACTGTTAAAACAAAAAAAAGTGCTCCTGGATCTGAAATCCTTATTTAAGCCCCTGTGGAAGGTCTTTAAGAATCTGGAATTAGCACTCATAACATTGATTACCCCTATAACTACAGCAAAAGGTGCAGTTTTGGGCCAAATTTAACACAAATTGGTCATTTTTTCTCACAATTTCAAACTAGAAAATTAGACAATTGTTCTACAAATTGAAACAATTAACCAATTTTTGAAAATTTCAAACTAGGTTGGAAAAGTGACCAATGCTGCTATACCAAAATTATCTTGGGGGAAAAGGGTTATTCATATACCATAAGGGGGAAAGGGAGAGAGAGGAGATGGACCGTGCAGACCATAGCGTACGTACATACGTCACCCAATTAAAAGAAATAAAAAGAATTGTAAAAAATCCTTTCGGGATTCTCAGTTTTGAGATGAGAAAGGATAACAAAATTCAGAAATGATGCAAAGGCATTATAAACCAAAATTCTAGTGTCTCAAAATTTTGATTTCATTTGTCAAAATTTAATTATTGAAAAAAGTCACTGATTGATGTCATATCAAGTTTACTTTAACGGTCCATGGCCGATCGCTAATAGCCTCGTCCCCAGAAAGCCAGGATTTCACCGGAAAGTGGTCACATTGGTTATTTCGAAGAAAGCTACATTTTGTGTCTCATTTACCCTGCGGAAATCTTATAGCAAAGATGTGTAGTTTGGAAGTTATGACAAAAATTGGCTCCCTTTTGGTCGCCAATATTAATTTACACAGTACTCTATGGGGCTTCACAAAATCGCGTTTTTAGTCTAGCATCAAAACGGATTGATGAAATATCGGCCGCGAAACTTTCAGATGGGTTTTGGATATAGAGTAAAGGACAATCTATTAAGGTGAAAACTTTCTTATCCTTAAATCGGCCATCCCCCTTTAATTTAATATCTTTTATTTGAAAAAAGATATCAAAAATCCGCACATGTATTTTGTTGATAAAGCTTACAACTCTATGAAGTTGAAGATTACAACTTCAGAACTGTCAAAATAAACTGTCCCGGGGTTGAATGAACTGTTAAAACCTATTGTATTTCTTAAAAGTTGCATTGCATTGTGGGAAATTAGGACGTATGTACGTTACTTGTAAGCATACGTATTTGTACGCTTCTTCTTGGAATGGGGAGGGGCTGGCCACCTCATTTTTCAAAATTGATGATGATTAAGAAGGTTATTCTTCTTTCTCAGCTTTTCTCTCCTTATCCAGGGGTCATTTGGACTCTTTAAACCCTAATCCCCATCCGGGCGGGGTGTGAAGGGAATAAGGGAAGAGGCAAAAGAGAAAAGTCAGAAATTTGGAACCAGGTAGTAAAAGGAACTTTTACCGTGATGAATGTTTTCATATGGGCGTACTCGCATAAAATGAGCGGTCCGTAACGAAAATGTCATTCCGATAAAAGATAGCGTCTGATTTGCTCGTAAATTTTAGGGTTACATTGTGAACTAGAACCAGGGGTCCTGTGGGCCCAGTCCCATGACCAGGGATAGCACGCTACATACAATGGTGTCGCTGACCTGGCCAGCGATTCTGTGCCCATTTTGTGTGTTCGTTTGATGACACATTCACTACATCCGTGACTTTTTCAGGAAAATGAATCCAGTTCTCCCGGGGTGGTTACTCTACCCAACATTGGGTACAGGTGTGCGTCCGCCAGGTAAAAAAATTGACCCATGTTTATAGTGACCAAATTGTACAAAAATATGACCCATTTCACACAGAAAACACGATGTAAAAAATATATATGTAAACCGGCATTATGTAGAAAATTACATATTTTATGCAAAAGCTGGTAAATATACCGGTACATAACATTATGTGAATGTTATAACTACATATTTGATATGCATTATATTATTTTACTTATTTTATGTAAAATTTACACATCGTTTTTGTAAAAAGAAAACAAAAAGACATAAAATAATGTAAACAAACTCATTTACATATGTGGTTTGCAAACCAATTATTTAAATGCGCGGTAAAAGTTAGCGAAGTTTACATAAAATTATGTGAAGTCATGTCACGACACGAGCGAGCTCGGCACAATTGAAAATGGAGGATCTTGGAGAGTGGCGTAGCATCATGGAGTCGTGGGAATATTAACGTATTGTTCTATCTGTATCGATGCATTTGTGTACAATATAATCATGATTTTAGACCAGGGAATATGAGCTGCTTATAATTCTCAGGATGATGGGTCATGATGAAAAGTAAGCTTTATCTCAGTCAAGTTGAACACAACAGGGTCAGTACATGTATACATAAAGTACGTGCGAGCCGCAGGCCGTTGGCCACATCATGGGTGACTGTGGGGTCTACAAGTCCCCAAGAGGAATTCCAGGCCTGATCAACCTGGATGATGAAACTATCAGCTGGTTAAAGACGGATCTTCCACTGTGATTTTGGACTTGCACGCACGAACGAACGATGTGCGATTATAGTAAGCCCATTTTGCATATGAAGTTTGGGCTCATACGATACCAACAGTGTTTACCACTGTAGTATTATACAGGCATACAGCTGTCATTTGTAATAACTCGCCTCTCACCCCCCGGGGAAGGTGCCCAAATTGTCAGTCACTTATATACTGTGTTGTTTTTTGAGCTGAATAAACTTGTTGAATTCTTGTCATATATTGAAGTGTCTGTGTGACTATTTTGTGTGAATTATTTTCCCTAATTTACATCTATATTATGTAAACATTTACATAATATTTACATAATTTACATGTAAGCATTTTACATAATTGTGTTCAAATATTTACATAATTTATATGTAAAAGATTACATAATTGAGTTGAAATATTTACATAAATAACAAGTGGAAGATTACATAATTCTGACAAGAATTATTACATAAATTATGGTGTTTAAAGTTTTACATAATGATTTGGTAAATGTTTACACAACTGATAATACATATATTTTATGTGCACTTTTACATAATTAATGTGTACATTTTTACATTTACAAGTTTTACATAATTGTTACATAAAAATTATGGTGTTCTGTTTTTACATAGTAAACATGCGAATTTTTACACAGGCTGTGTAATTATTTCTCTGTGTGTTATATAGTTGGTTCTGAAAATTTTGACCCATTTCTTTAGTTGGCTTTGAAATTTTGCACCATTTTCATAGTAATCTTAGCAAAATCGGCCCATTTTCATAGTAACTTTTCTGAAAATCATAAAAATCAAATATTTGCATTGTGATTTTACCGAAAATAAGAAAAATTGACCCATTTTCATTGTAAATTGCAACCAAAAATTGAAAAATGGACCCATTTGTATAGTAACAATCACCTAAAAAATGACCCATCAATATACTAGTAGCATGGTGGGAAAATAACCCATTGTTATAGTAAGGGGTGAAAACGTGAACCATATTGGCGGGGGGAATGGCAGCACATATGTACCTACCCTTTTCCACTGAGTAACCCCCAGGGCCATTTCTAAGAATTTTCTATGAAAAAGTAACCTATTTGTTTGGCACGCCCCTTGTAAGCCTAATAAATATGTCCCCCTCCCCCTCTCTGGACAATTTTTGCTTACACTTTAAATATCAGGACAGATCTCAAAACTGTTTATCAGCTGTTTTTAGTTGTTTTTGGTGAAACTTCACATCAGGCAGAAAACAGGCCATCTGTTGTCATTTCTGTTAATCAGTACGAAAATGATAATGTCTTATAGAGAGACTAGACTAGCTCGAATATGCATTAAAGATTGGCTTGTATTTGACGAAATGAAATGAAACCTAAGTCCTATTGCTTTACCTGCAGTTTATTCCATCATGCATCAATGCAATGGAATAAAGTGTGTGTAAAGTCCATGGCTGTTTCATTTTGCTTCGTTGAATATCATAAGCCATACAAAGATTTAGATTAGGTTCACATGTACTATAGGCCAATGGACCGTATTAAATTTTTTTAGGCAATTCGGGGGGGGGGACTGATACAATAAATTAATGTATTCATTTCGCAATCGATATTTTCAGGGGTTTTTTAATTAGGAATTTGGAAACATTTGGGGATTAATTATTTCTAATTATAATAATAATAATCATCATTATAATTTGACGTTCACTCATTAAAAAGCATGAGGCAAAATAGTAACTCGGGAAAAAATGGGCTACACAGCCGAACACAATGATGGCATTCTTTCATGTCAAATAAAGTATACCTGCTACACCAAATATAGCATAAATAATGCAGATTGAATAAGCAACAAATAACCTACAGTTATAAGAAAATGCTGCTTTACATAATGATTTTTCTTTCCCTTGAATGGATAGAAAGAATCAGCGTTACGATATCAAAGGCAGACTTCCCCATAGTCTAGGGAAGGCAACAAAACAGAATTGAGAAAAGAATTAGGCCGTGGCTCACCAGTGCAGAAATCTATTTCATTCACAAAACTTCTAAGAAAGAAATTCATGAAAGAGGTTGGACCCATGGCCGTTGAGGAATCGAAGCAAAATTGCAGCCTTTGAAACTTAAACAAGTCATCAATCTTGCATAAAGCACATTCAGATAACCTAATCAAGATACGTAAACGTTGACCATGCATCAGACTAAGACCTTTTCTGGACATTAGCACACAAAGTATTTTCCTTTGAAATGTCTCAAGCCTTTGAATAAAGGAATATTAAATGGAGCCCAAACAACCGCACAGTAAAACAGATGAGAAGGACAAGAGCTTTGTATAAGTGCAATAAAGAAGAGAGGTTTTTTTGGGCCCCCATATTTTTAGCACATCTGATGTAAAACCAACAAGACGTGAGATTTTATTGCACGGGGAATCAATATGTGGAAGAAAAATGCAAGATTGGAGAAAATGTAATGCCAAGCAGTTTAAAATATCAACGGACTGTATGTAGCGTTTCAACACCCAAAGAGTAATCTAAATTGGCACACAATTAGACTTCTAGAGAAATGATACCAGCCATTTAGAGTATACGTGAAGCTTGTTCTTGACTGTCCAAGAGTACAGTTTATCAATATCATTTTTAAGATTGACGATCATCGTAGCTTCCGAATAGGTCTCACCAATGTATGATCGTCAGCAAATTGATATGCGGAGAAGCAGCCAATGTTGATCGGAATCAGTGTCTGTCGCTTGCGGGACTCATTTGGAGATATGCATTATTGATGTAAGGCTGGTCCCCC
>JAMKCH010041386.1:0-18925 GCA_023653785.1 Ophioderma brevispina
CCCTGATGTGGCAATTATAACAGGTGCACTTAGCAAAACAAATAGGGTATTCCCTTCTCTCTTATAGTAAACAAAAGACTGTCTGGGAGAAATCTTTTCTCAAATAAAATTGAGAAATAATATTTTTGAGAGTTTAATCAGAAAAAGGAGGCCATTAACAGTATCTTAACATACCCTACAATGCTAAGACTAAGAACCTAAATAAGGACCAATTCATACATTTTAGTAGTACCTGCAATACAGGAAACTTGCTCAATACGCAATTGAATTGAGATTCATATCTTAGAATACGCAGTTTTCTTTCTTTTCTGTTATAGTAGATCCCAATTGATGTAGAGTTATGGGCGGAGTTTGGACTTCGTCCATTACTCAAAATAGGGGACAGAAATACCTGGAAAAAATTAGATGTCTTCCCGCAATACAACAGAGATCGGATTGAAGAAACTGGGCCAACTACAAATAAAAGTTACGTTGTCGTCCAGTCAATACTTGTATTTTATACTACTTGATGCATAGTGTGTCTACCCCAGAATTGGTTTAAAACTTGCCTACCAAAAACATATAAATTTAGAAGGCTTCAGTCACAATGACAGAAACTCTAATTCACTATTCATCAAATCAGCTTTCAACCTGCTTTCACTGAAACTTCCTCGATTTAGTTGCGCTTTCTTTGAAACATGTATAGGGTGTATCATGCTTGGACTATTGATTGGGACTGGGAATGGTGCAACCGCTCAGGGTTGGCTATCGTGGCTATATAGCGCACATCAACCCACAAATACACTGGACTAAAGTTGTATATACTAATCACCTCAATTCATCCCTCCGCTACAAAAAGCTAGAGGACTATTCAACTGAATAAACTGGAATCTAGTATAAGTTTTCAGTTGAAAAAATAGTCTACAGCTATTCTGCAAATTAAAATATTTTGAATTTTTGCGGGCGAATCACTGATAGTGTCTGTAATTTGCCCCACTGAAATCAGACAATTCTATGTTCTTTAAACTGACTAACCACGATCATCATTCAATGGTGCGAAAGACTAAAACGTGGCTTGTGGCAAACAAAGCGGAAAAATAAACATGGCAGCTTCATATAGAAATGTAAGCCTGAAAATGGCGTTTTTCGCCCCCAAAAGGAATACTCCAGGACCAATGAAAAACCATCTGGTATGTCTATTTAGGGATACTTCATTATAATGTGCCGATATATTCATACCAATCAATCCTTTAAATTATGATGAACATTATTCTGTCATAAAAAACAACCACTATGCGTTACAATATGCTCATCAACAAGGGCACAGTTCAGGGGGTTGTAATTGTATTGCATGAATGAAATGATCTGTTATTCTTGGTAATCATTATTATACACAACACTCAGGGGTGTTTTCTAAATACACGGATGAATGGAAAGCTATGAAGTGCCACAGGAGGTTGATAATCATGCCTCATAGTGGAGAGTGACCAAAACTGTCTAAGACATTCCAACAGACCGATTAAACTCTTAGGACAATTTCAATGTATTTTGTCACTGAAAGGGAACCATTGACACTATCCAGCCAAACTGTCCATTAAAAATAGTGATACTTAAAAGGTGCAACGAGAGATTTTGAGGCAACAGATATTGTGTCATTAATAGTAATCATCTCAGATTATATACTGAATTGAGTCCTACCTTAAGTATTTGGCTACAGAAATGATCTTAAAAGAGGAAAAAAAGTGATTTGATCAGCCTATCATCATGGCCTCCGTCAGTCGCAAGCGACTATGGATAAAGCGCCCACATTGAGTCACAGGTTAGGTGAATAGCGACTTCTGTGCGAGAGTCCATCCTCGAGTGGCCATCTCTGCCACAGGTGCTACATATATGGATGTCACAGCTTGACATCCAAGGATCCTGTTGCACTTCTTTTAGCTCGCTGCTTCTCAACCTGGCTGATGATCTGTTTTTCTCCAAGCTCAAGGTGTTGCTTCACTGTTCTCGGCAAGGTGACGATTTTCAGCAAGTTTTCTCCCAGCACCCAATGTACTATTTCAGGGTCCATATCACCGCTTACAAATACCTTGTCGAGCATGGGTCGACCAACTTTCCTCTTTCCAGATGTAAGCTCCGCAATACATGATATCGTCATGAGTCTTCCAAACAGGCCAATCTACCATTTTGCGAAATTGATTTTTTGCAGATTTTATAAATACTAATCACAAGCTCTTTTCATATACCAATTATTAAACAAAAATAACATTCCATTTGTAGAATAAATAGATTTTCACTTTGGAATCATACCCAAACGCCAATGAAAGTCTCCAAACAGACCAATCTGTATTCGTCTGTTTGCTGACCTGAAAACCACCGTGCGGGGGATAAATTGAATCTATCGATCAATGGATATTGCGAGATTCATCTCCTCTCTCTCAACACTGGATAGCTTATAG
Source organism: Ophioderma brevispina (assembly GCA_023653785.1). NCBI lineage: Eukaryota > Metazoa > Echinodermata > Ophiuroidea > Amphilepidida > Ophiodermatidae > Ophioderma > Ophioderma brevispina. Next base: position 2,436 of record JAMKCH010041386.1, read on the forward strand.
AAGTCGGGTCAAGGTTATATACATGTGTGTAGCTGTACTGAAGACGATTTTGCCACACTAAAATATAAATTTTTTGCAGTATTTTACTGACAACAATTCCTGCCAAATAATTACTGTGAAAATACAGTATATTGAAAAAAATAAAAAACTTAAAAAAAGCAAAAAATAAAAAAAATATATTTGGCGAGTTCTACAGAGATGTGAAGTGTTGAAAATAAAAAGCACTGACGAACAATTTAACTAGTGGGCCTATCCACAAAGGTCAACCAAAATTACGTTGCATATATTAGTATATAAATTTTTAACCTTGATAGTATGGACTTCAAGCTCAAAACCCGATTGTAAGTTTGCGCCGCTTTTTCAACCCGTTTGAAATGAATGAGAGCTAAAAAACATATCTGTAAGTCCATAGAGTACTATGTAAAACTATATTGGTCGACCCCGCCCCCAAAATGGGGATATTTGCGATCAAACATTCCAAACCCAAACATCCTTAGCCCTATGATTTTACGGGGGTGTAAATGAGGGAAAATAGTAGCTTTCTTCTGATAACCAAAAATTTTGAACCACTAGGGGTAAATCTGCGGGGGTCCCTGGAGACGAGGCTATTAGCGATCGGACATGGAACTTTAATTTTGGTTAATTATAAAATCATGCATTAAACGGTTAAAATATAAAGTGAATTCGGCTTGCCACTCAACAGCTGTAGTATTTATGGGATTTTGTTGGGGAATTGTGCCCAGTGTTCTGTTCTGTATGATTACAGTCTTTTTTTCGGTAAATAACCGTTATAAATGAAAACCATAATAGTGCATTCATAATGTTGATCTAATTCAAAGTTCTCAGATAGGGCGGACTCGCTCTACATTTATTCGTAATAGGTCTGGGAAAATTGGACAAAAAAATTATTGTGCTTGATTTTTAAATTACGGCAAGTATTGTATGTTTCTGATCCTTTTCATAGGCCCGTAAAGCCAGGGGTGTGGTGGGGGTGGGGGGGGGGGATATACCCCACAATATTTTGAGAGGGGGTGGTCAATAGGATCATCCCCCTAATGTTGATGCCTGTTCATGTGTTTTTGCCAAAATTAGCCGCAATTTTTACCATAATAGTTTCAAAATTTGTAATTTCGCGCGTTCGCGCGCATTTGGTTCTAATTACAATTACATGTAAGGACTTTAGTTCTAAATGGCAAAATTTTTATGCGCGCTTTTAATTGGGTTTAGTAGCATAGTTAAAGGTTTTCTTTATTGACTCAGTTTTACCCTGTTTTTGGAAATTGATTGTTGAAGCGGTAAGGAAGTTTTTAAAAAAAAATCCTCTCAGCTATGTTAGTAATTCAAAGTTATAACAACAACAAGACAATTTGTAACACCCAGAAAGGTCACAAACAAGAACAATGTAGTAACTTATTTTCACTCAATTTTTGATAGATAGTCAAAAACTTATTGTGGAATCCCCTTTCACGTTTTTTGTTATTAATTAGGTTCATTCAATTTGGCAATATAGTAATTTGAAAGGAAAAGTAATGCATATAAATTCAATGTCGTTATATATTCCTTGTATAGGTAGCATTTAGCATAGTATCGTGGTTAGGTATTTGGGTTCATATCAGAGGGTCCCATTCTAAGTTAGATAGGCTTACATGTATGAAGTTTACTTACATGATTAAATTTACAGCCAAATTAAGATCATTAACTGATATGTAAATTAAATAGTAAGTACTCAAAATTTCCCCAACTAATACGATATTTTATTTTGAGTGTCAGCAGCAACTTAGTTGATTATAATTAAACTAATGATATTTCTCGTGTACTTAGTAAATAAGCACAATAAAGAATTGGATGCATTTAATTGCACAAAATAAAAAAAATAAAAAACTTATTTAAAAATTAAAACCACCGGTGTCTAGGAGGAACCACACAAGAGGGTGTCAACTGCACCCTTTGGTGTTGTGTTATTTTAACACGATTTGGTGGTTTAATAAAATAACCAACCAATGGGGTGTTAAAATTACAACCCAAAGGTGTTGAATTTGAAACCTTTGGTATGTGATCTCTAGAACACCCGGCAGGTGTTAAATTTAACACCCTAGTTTTTGTAGTGCATGTAGAAAAAAATATTATTACATTATCAGCCACTTAATTGAAATACATGATTAAGGTATACATTAAACGATTACTCATTGAAATTCACTCAATATAAGGAATGGACCCGATTAAACTTCATTTTATTGGGTAGATAGAGGAAATTATTGTCCTTTCAAATTCAAATAACGCAAGCTGTTTACCTTGAGAAAATTATATTCTGCATTTTCAATAAATACCACTTTGATATCAGAAATTTTGGCAATTTGAATTGAATTAAACGTCAGAAGTCTTTGAAATACACGTTAACTTTTGAGTACGCAGTAGCTAGGAATGCCGGAAAACCTGCCCTCTAACAAAAAATGGCTTGTTTTTTTTTAGTTCATAGAAAAAGGTTTAGCTATATGTAGAGTTGTTGTGACTGCAAAGGTGAATGAAACATGTACGCAATGGTAGTTGATGACCAAAAATAAAATAATCTCCATGGGAATGTCATTTCATTTCAAATTGTTACCAATAGACACTCCGAAAGTAATTGTTTTTAGTTTTTAAGAAACATTTCATTTGGACCTCTTATTGCCAATAAATATTCCTATTAGTTTTCGTTTTGCAGAATAAAATGATTTGTCAACACGCCTCGTAAAATTAATACAAATAAAACATGACTTGATAGTAAGATAAAGCTTCTTCTAGATAAAATAGTGATCGTTGATACTTTTTTTCCTGCAAAAAGTATCAAAAATATACACCTTCAAGCAATAACAGATAAATCACACTTCTTCCACTTAACGTTTATGGATGTTATTATGTCCAATAATTCACAAAAACCAGGGTTCAAAGTAGACATTACACTTTGGATGTTCTAGTGTTACGTTACACATGTAGGCCTATGCGCAATTTGGAAATACAGCAAAATACTGTAAATTTATGTCAATTTACCAGGCGATAAACGACTACCACGGCGCTTATCGATTTTTTTTTCGAGATCCACATTATCGTACATTATTAAAGAATTTTCAATTATATATTAAGTACTAAAGGGTTACAGGAAAAATTATATACAATTTACAAGAAAATTCTGGGCAGCAATTCTGCTAACAAAACCCGTAAAATACAGCTTTTACAGGTTTCATTCAACTTAATATTAATTTAGTCGCTTGCTTAAGATATTTTGCAATAAGTATTACGTATTTGATCAAATCAATTCCAATTACAAAAGTAACAAAATTAGAACCTCATCAGTCCTCTTTCTAACTTCATTGGCATATTTTGCCTGTATAAGAGATGATGACGGCTACAAAATCATACAAAAGAATAGTCATCTCTAGCGCCCTCCGCAGGCAAAAGTATGTTCAACATGTTCAATACAACGTCTGAGGAGATCGATCGACTCTGTTTGAGTACGCCAAACAGGCCAATGCGCATTCGTCTCCTTTGACATAGACACAGAGGATGTTTTTTGTTTTGCAACCGACCAACGCTATTTTGACAAGGAAAGGGTGAAAACAAAGATACTTGATGAAAGAATGCTCAAAATGAAGAAACGTTCAATGTCCACAAGGGACACTAAAATTCATTTCCTAAAATGTTCAACATTTTAGATATGCAAGTTCAAATTCTCTAAAAACTTCAATAGCCGATATCTCGAAATGTGACTTTGGTTCGATTGGCCTGTTTGGAAGATTGTGACGATATCTTGCGGTAGACGGCCCATCCTCCATTGGACGGACATGTGCCCAGCCATCGGAATTCTGCATTTTGTCTAAGAAAAGTATAGATGGTGGGGAGTCCAATTCGCGTCAGGAGCTCTGAATTTGGCACCAGTCCTTCCAAGTTTGACACCCAGAATGCGTCTTATACAGCGCAGATGGAACTGTTGAGTTTCTTCTAATGCCTAGAGTATGTAGTCCATGCCTCACTACTGCCATAACAGTCCTGTGCTGATGATTGCAGGCGTTGTAACCTGCTGCCTTTGTCCTAATGGACAGCTTCGGATTTTTCCACACACGCTTTTGAAAGCCGGGCAGAGTAGCTGACAGCTTTACCAATTGCGTTTGCCGATTCTGCATCGAGAGATAGACTGTCACTGATGGTGGACCCTGGTAGGTGAATTAGAACAACCTCCAAGTGTGTAATTGTCAATTGTGAGGACAGGTGGTTCTTGAGCATCTGGGCAAGGACTAGTTTTTCAAACTGATGACAAGTCCGAAGTCCTTACAAGCCTGTGAGATCGATCTATGAGCAGCTGAAGTTCCTGCTGGGAATGTGAGGTAATGGCAGCATCATCAGCAAAACAACAGGTCACGAAGCACTATCTGACGAACCTTTGTTTTAGCTCTAGGCGTTGCAGGATGAAGAGTCCGGACCATCAGGACTCTGGTGTGCATGTAGAGCATTCTGTGGCGTACCGAATGATAGCTTCAGAAGTACTGAAAAGAACTATCCCAAAGAGCGTGGGGGCCAAAACACAACCTTGCTTAACACCACTGCGAATGTCAAACGGCTCTGATAGGCGGCCGCTCAAATATTTCATAGAACATAGGCCCGAATTTCGTTATGTGCTCCTATACGAAATTAATTTTTGTACCAAAGAAACTTTTCCGCTTAATCCTTTTAGATGGGAATTGATGGAAAGCTTTATCTCAGGGCAAAAAATCAGTAATTTTGATTGTTGGGACACATGATTTGTGAAATCTCTTGTTTGCACATTTAAAGATTGTCTAAACATGTGTTAGATTGCAGAGCTATAGGTTCATACATGAACAGAGATAAAAAAAAAGGTACATTATCAAAATTAAAAATGCGATAGATTAAAAGTTTCAAATGAGAACTTGTCCTAATCAGGAATCAATGACAATTCACTGGAATTTGCTAAAACATAAAGGTACTATCAGTGACTTGCTAAATCAGAAAAAAATCCTCAAAACTTAGATTTCTGCATGTCTGAAGAAGTATCCAAACACATCCTACAATGATAGGACCAAAAGCAGCATAAAAAAGGAGAAAATCATGTTGTCATTACTGTCCCTATGTACACTTAATACAACAGGTATTGAATGGGGATTCGTATCCTTAAATATTGCCGTTCTCTTCGTTTCCTATCAATTTAGTTGTGAAAAAATAGCTTATGAGAATTCCATTGACTAACTTCTGTACTTTTAAGCTTTCCTGCAAATTTTAAATATGTCCACTCCAAGTTGACAATGAGTGTCTTTAAATAGATGTACACCATCTTCACAAACAAAGGGCCCTAAGCGGTATCTTTTTTAAAAAAAAATGGTCATTTTATCATAGACAACTTACAGTTATCTTTTTTAGTCTTTACAACACAGCCTTATAACTGGCACAGAACTCAAAAACTATCCATCCCCTCACTAAGAAAAGTGTTTAGTGCATTGGACATGTAGCAATCATGTAAACAATTTGCTCATGGACACCATGACTGAAGATTGGAATCCACTGACCATTTTGGAAATGAGATTTTTCTCAAAGGATATTTATATATTAGCAAACAAAAGAAGAATCACAAAATGCACTTTCATTAATGCATTGTTATAATTCCAATTGAATAGGTGGTTATTGAGGTTTTGCACTGGGGCACTTTCTACTTTGACCACATAGTTTAAAATAAGTAGCACCAAGTAGGAACTCATCCCAACATGATCCAGTACTTCTAAGAATTGATTGCATGCCTGGTGTGGACACACTCACAAAAATGTTGAAATTGTTAAGAGCATTGTTGGAAATCAACCCATTTTGAGAAGAGGTCAAAACTTCATACAGGTAAGGTAAGCATCGAGTAATGGCTATTAAAGGTGCTTGTTCCGCTTTTGTTTCCAAATGTTTTTTAGGGGAAATATTTTCCGTGGGGGAAAAATGTTTTCTAAAATGGGAGTTGTAGCGGCAAAAATGTCTGAATTACATTCCATTACAGAATCAATATTACTATCCAATAAATGACATGCAAGCCTCCGAAAGGAATAAGAGATAGATATTGTCAAGTCCAACGAGTGAATATCTGACCCATGTGTCAAGAAAAAGTGGGAATATACTCAAGTCATTACAGCAGTTGTATTGCTTAAAACAGAACCAGAGATTTTGATTGAAAATAGTTCACTGGAACAAAGGATAGACACCCAAACACGCGCAATCCACGTTTGAGACGAATCAGATTTTTCATTTTCATGCAGTAAACTATTTGTGAAAACAGTGACCATAGGATATGTAATTAACAATAAATTCGGATCCGGAAATTTTTAACAAAGTTGTGATTTTCTATTTGAAGGGATTTGATTCTGAGCTTAGCCGATTGTTTTCAATACAGCGATAGTAGGTGGACAAGCATTTATATTTTACTCCCCGCAAAAAAATCCGAAACGATATACATTCTTCAGCAGTTTCTCCCACTTGGGGGATGAAGGGCCTCAGAATGATTCTCCAGTTCCTCCTCCCTGCATATTTGTACCAATAGTTTTCATTCCCGATATTGTTGTATTTATCTCTCCATCTCTTTCTTTGCTACGTCTGTGTCCTTTTTTCCATCAAAAGTGGTGTCCATATAGTAGTCAGGTGGCTCCATCTTCCATCTCCCCTTCTAGTGATGGCCAGCCACGTCCATTTACGATTGTTTGATTACTTCCAATTATGTCCGGTACCTTTGTCGTTCAATTATGCCATTTATTAGTTTGTATCTTTGGTATTTATGTTGAAGATACTTCTTTCATGTTATGTTGAGCGGTGCTAACTTTCTTTCCATTTTAATCGATAGCGTCCATGTTTCTGATGCATATGTCATTGATGGAGAATGCACTGGTCATACACTTTCCTTTTTAAGCACCAATGTAGATTACCTTCAAATGTGGCGTATCTGCCAAAATGCTGGGCCACCGTGCTTTAATCCTTCTCCTATTTCATATCTGATTCTTTTCGGTGAGAGTGAACGTTTGTCCCAGGTAGATGTATTCAGATACGTGTTCAAATCTATTCATAATGATGATATGTTGTGTCTAACTGATTGGTCTGCCATTACTTTGGTATTCTTCATTTCATTTCAGTCCTCTTTTCCTGTTGCTATGTCCAAGTCCTGTAGGCACTGCTCTCCATTCACTGAAGTTGTTAGATATGATGACTATATCATCTGCAACGAGGGTGGTTGAACTTCTTCCCCATTCACATTGATATTAAATTACTGTATTAAAAAGTTATGTAGGTGAAATTATAATAATAAATGCCAGGAGCTTTGTTCGCGTAATGTGTTGGCTTATTGACCGGTTGTCCCAGTGGGGTAGCCAGGGGGGGAAGGTGCGGGCAGCTCCCCAACCCCCAAATCCCTATGGGAATCTTGCCACCTTTTGCCCCCTGAAAAAAAAAAACTGGGTACGCCACTGCCGATGTTGTCCGTAATGCATGATAACAAAGCATGTGGAAGTGTGAGGATTTATCCAGCTGGGATTTGTGCGGTTCATTTGAAAGCAAGTTTGAGCATGTTGATGGCCAGTTCAACATCGTTCGGGTTTTTTAGGCGGGGGAGATGAGTAGATATGCAAAAAAAAAACATGATTTTGGTTGAAAATTGAGGGGGCACCCTTGTCGGCCTTTTACTCCTATGCTTGCGTACCATAAACCCCCTTGCTGGTCGGGTGACTAAGCTCATGACGTAAGGATTGCAAAAAAGAGTTCTACAACTTTACCTTTTGAAAATCACAAAGGTACTTTTTTCATTTGGAAAGTTCACAAAATTTTGGAAAGGGTTGGTCACAGACTGGGCGTATATTAACAGGATTTTTTGTGTTGGCGTTTTTACCATGGATCCATCAAAGTAGCAAGCATCAAACCCTCAGCTGAAGACATTTCAGTCGTTTTATACCGCTTTTAGTCGGATATCCAGGATCCTAAGAAAACCATAGCTTTTTGCAATAGAGCACAGTTAAAATGAAACCTCGGCACAGCACATTTATGGTAGGCTCACAAAGTAAACTGAGACTCGTGTTCTTAGTTTCCTTGAAATTTATTTCAAGAAAAAAAAAAAAAAAAAAAACTTGAAATGTTGAAATAGGGGTAAATTTGTAAATGTGTCCTCGGAATCTTAAAAATAGGGGTAAATTTGCAAATGTGTCCTCGGAATCTTAAAAATAGGGGTGTTTCAAAGTACCATTTTGTCCTTCTTTTGGAGTAAAAAAGGGGGTAAAATTTCATTATTTATCCTTGAAATTGACCGAGAAAGGGGGTAATTTGTACTTCTGGTAACGGTCATGCGCGTCCCCCCTGCCAGGGGAGTGAGCCCACCGGGACTTTTTCATTTGGAAAGTTCAAAAAATTTTGGAAAGGGGTGGTCACAGAATGCGTATTAACATGGATTTTTTTTTGTTGGCGATTTTTACCATGGATTCCATCAAAGTAGCAAGCATCAAACCCTCAGCTGAAGACATTTCAGTCGTTTTATTACCGCTTTTAGGCGGATATCCAGGAGCCTAAGAAACCATAGCTTTTTGCAATAGAGCACAGTTAAAATGAAACCTCGGCACAGCACATTTATGGTAGGCTCACAAAGTAAACTGAGACTCGTGTTCTTAGTTTCCTTGAAATTTATTTCAAGAATGGACCAACTGCTATGTGCACTGTATGGTTGCTGGACAAACTAAGCTATAGGGCTATCTATTCATCTGGGTCACTTGCTGGTGTTTAGCCTTTATCATCGGCCCTCGTTTCGCAGCATCACTTCGCGACACACAACACTGTGCGTACTTTCCATTAACTCCAAATCCTGGTTCATCACAGCCCTGGTTCATTGGAGGTGAACCCAAACGTGTCGCTCTTACGATTCGAGGCAGTTTGGTACCATTTATGACCATTTCTTTGGATTGTTTCTAGCATGCAAGTGAAACGAATAGGTATTCTAAAATGTGCATGTTATTTCCTAACTAGCGCAACCATTCTAGTCCGCTGCTGTCGCTTCAGGTAAAGATTTGGCACATTTTATGCCAGTTTACACGGCGGCCTTTGGGAATAATCCCCACAAAATGGCCGCCCTGTAACTTCCCTGTGACGTCAGCGTAGACAGCCCTATTCTCATAATATTATATCCTATGCACCTACCACAGTCGTGAGCTTCATTTCCCTTAGCAGAATAACACTGTTCCCCAGCCCCCTTTGTGCAAACCACTGAGTATTGGATTCCTACATTGGGAGATTTAGCCATGTTGACCTTGGTCATTTGTATTAAAAAATATGCATCAAGTTCGGGTATTAAACAAAATATCACTACAGGAAGAATCACACTACAATTCCATTTTATAAATTGCAATCATTTTATTTATCAAACCTGAAAATGAAAAAGACCACCAAAATTTCAAGTAAACACTTCAAATGCTTCAGACATTGTAGTAACCTTACTAGTCTACCATTCATATTTCTAGTTATTTACCGAACAATTTCAAAGAATTTTGCTCTTGTAGAGGCAAAATTGTTTACTCTCTTGTAACGACATCCTCATTTTACTTCAAGTACCAAATGGTATGGCTAAGATTATGCCAGTTATGCAAAGGGGGCTTTCTTTGTCTACTCCCGTCGTAGCTCTTGCTAAAAACCTTGCCACACTGGAGTGCTACACCTCCCTAAAACCAGAACGATTCAAGAGTAACTCGCAATGCCAGACATGCAAAACAAATACATCATAATGCCGATAGAAGGATCGGGCAATCTCACTGGTATGCGTATTATGCATGCCGTCGATGCTCGGCTCTGGTACAGAGCTCACTACTATGAGCAGAGATGCAACAGAAGTCAGAAGTAGTCCAATTTCCTGAAAATCCAAAAATTTAACCGATGGGAAGGCCAAATTTTAGTGTAGCATCGGGTAAGGTCCGGGGAACATTTTTTGTTTATGCGATTTTAGGGTAAAAGACCCTTCTCTAAATTAAATTAGTACTTAACCTTTGGTTTTTGGATGCAGTTTTACCGTTACCAATAACACTGATCTCAAAAATGAAAAAAATAAAACTTAATTTTTTTACCCCCCATTTCCGTAATTTTTTATGGCAAAAAATCTGGTAATTTCTGGAAAGTTAAATCTCTGCATGAGCATTGACACAATGTTGTATGCAAGGAACACCACTACACTGTATCATTACCTTCAAAACACCCACTAACACTCATAATGGGCATGAACCACAGGGTTCAAACCTGGCCTCAAAGGATGTTATTTTTGAAGGGGTGTGGCAACTCATCAGACTGTCCGTATAGGCAAGTAAAAAAAAAACTTGGTTCTAGTCCTCCTAACTTTTTGAAAAAAGGGAGGGCACGTTGGTTTTTTACTTGACGATTGCCCAGATGGCGGATGAGTCCCTTCCAAAAGGCAACAAAAGATTCCCCAAAATTTGACTTAAGTTTCAGGACACACAGGTATGTTTGTTCCATAAAGGCAAGTCTCCTAATTAAATTTAACCCTTTGAACAATGGCCCTAATAAAATGTGAAATATTTATCCGATTTTCGATGATGAATTGAGAAAAAAAAAACAAACAAAAGAAAACTTTTTTTTGAATGCGGCCAGCCAAAAAGCATGCGGCGCGAGGATTAATGAGAAACTAGTTATATTTGTTTACTTGGCCCAATATTATGGGAGGTTTTGCACAGAAATTTGGGAGGTTATCAGAATGCATGCAATTTACGGGTTTTACAGAACACTCCCAAATCCAAGGTTGAAAAAAATGTGTATTACAAAAAGTGCATTAATAATCGGGAATCAAACAGTTAGAAACATTCCGCAGCAAGGAACCATCACTATTGCCAAGCATAATTCATGACAAAAAATTTTCTCAACTATATAACATACATTTTCAGAGTAGTGAAGGAAAAAATGACTAAACTAGGTAGACAAAACTCTAGTTTAAACACCGGGTTAGAGTTGACCCCCGAGAGAATACCGCCAAAATTAAGTATTTATGAACCGTTGGAAAGAGAACTCTACTCTGCCACAGTAAGTATTACTGTTGTGTTGTGTTACAGTGAAATTGCCCAACTACATCCGATTACACCTGGGGTGGCGCGGGTAAACAATGAATGCATCATGGTTTAAAGTCCGTTTCAGTGTTTATGTGCAAGTCATTCTCAACTTTACGTGTTTTGTCACTGTTTTTCATTATTCGACCACGTTCTTTTCAATTTAATTTTGAAATACAGTTAATAAATTTCAACTATTCTTCATAGCAATATTTTGTGGCAAATCCAAAATAAGCAATTTTTTTCAGTGATGGCTCTGAATAAAGTTGCATGAAAGTACTCCTAAAACTATGTAACAAGGGGGGGGGGGGGAAAAGGCTTAAAAGGTGTAAAAAAAATTATTCAGATACAGGTACAGTCTTAATAACATAAAAGTATTTGATAAGTCTATATGACCCCGGGTGAACCAATGGATGTCCCACCCTGAACAGGCCCACTTAAGGTTAATGAAGTTAAAGTCCATATCCATGCAAGAAAAAAACTATTGCCCTCCTCAAATGACCCACCCCAATATGACCTTTGACCTTATCCTGAACATTTCATGATCAATGCATCAAGGTCTAAAGTGAATTAAGTTTGGTGAATGCGCGTCTTTTGTGATGCATTTCACTGAATGACCTTGGAGGACCCCAATTGACCTTTGGAAGATTATCAGTTAAAATCGTTTTGCCCATGATTCAAACTTTGTTGAGTACCCTTCATTTTAGGGGAAGCTTTTAATTAATCTAGACTTCGTTCCTGAAGAGCTCCTTCCTAAAATCTGCCATATTCTATATAAAAACCAAGGTGCATAATTGTGTATGTAATAAATGCAGAAGTGATACTGTGCTAAAACTTAAATTTTAAAATTCCTATTTCTCTACTACTCTTGTATATAAAATTTATATTTTAAATAGAACAAAATAATATATTTCACTCTCCTCATATATTACAGAACATAAACGCGTTAAATGCATTACATGAGTGGTTCTGCTGTCCTTGTGCGTTTGCCAACAAACCTCAATAATTTCTACTTTTTCATGGTAGTGTAAAATTTGCTGGGGTAGTACGAATCCACATTTCAGACATTGCAATCTTTTACAATTCTGCAAAGAAAAAAATAAATCATATTGCATAATAGTGAGAACGTATTGCACCAATGTTAATACAGTTGGCACAAAAAAGCACCTCGGCATGGTTTTGTTGAGTATTGTGCCATTTAGGGACCGATAATTTGAAGTTTTGGAAGATATACATTTTGTTGCCTAGGTCTTTCTTCATTTAAAACTTTGCTGGTAAAAAAGTGTGAAAAATAGTAGAGAGAGAACACCCGAAAGACTTAAAACCCCACCAACCAAAAGTTGCAGTTGGGTTTGCAATGGACATTGCAGTGTACTGCACACGAACACCAAGCGACCCAAATCAATATTACAAGTAGGCTTTCTCGCTCATTCCGTCGGAAACCCTGTGTAAAATCAATACATATTTTCGCGGTGTACCACCACAGGACAACTTGAAAATCCACAAAGGGCAATTTTTGGTTTGGGGGTTTACATATTCGGGCGTTCTATCCAGCATTGCGCACGCTTTTTTTTATAAGTGAAGTGTTAAATGAAAGAGCAAGAACTAGGCAGAAAAAAATACATTTCACTAACTTTCAAAATATCGGACTTTGACACAATTATTGATTGAAAAACTTGCCGAGATACTTTTTGTCGGCCAACTGTATATGTATGGATATATGAACAAAACACTGTTGTGAAACCCTATCCTTTACTCATTCGAATGTATGTTGATGGGTCTACGGTTGCTCAATCTGTATGCACTGCACTGGGGAGGGACTCGACACATTATGTACAGGGAGGTGCCAACAAACAGGGGGCTCAGTTTCACCTTCTGGATATCAATGACCTTTTTTATGCAATTGGTATAGCAATGACTTATTTTTCTTCAAATTGTTGGAAAATTAGTCAAAAATTTGCTTTATCAGAGCCAAAATGGAAAATTGTTGGGAATCGTCCAATTTCTTCAATCTGAAGCCCAAAAATTTCAAATTTACTTAAAGGTGATGACCGGTTTAAGGATATGAAGTTTTCATCTTGATAGATTGTGTCTTCCACCCCAATTCCCCATCTGTAAAGTTTCGTGCCAATATTTAATCAGTTTTGATGCGAGGCTACGAAAATGTGATGTTGTAAGCCCCATAAGTACGTGTATGATTCTCATGGTCAACCAAAATGGGGCAACATTTCACTCATAATATGCACTACACTGGGGAGGGTGCTCAACAAGCTTACCATACGGGGACGTGCCGCAAACTGGGTCTCTTTTTTAGCCTTCTGGTATATTCATGACCATTTTCATGGCAAATTTTGGTATAGCAACAGGTTATTTCTTCAAAATTTGTGGATAAATTTGTCACAATTGTCTTTAACTAGAAGCCAAATTAAAAAAAAAATGTTTGGAAAATTAGTTCAATTTCTTCAATTCTGACAGCCAAAAATTTTCAAAAATTACTTAAAGGGGGTGGCCTGATTTAGGATATGAAGTTTTCATCTTGAAGATTGGTCTTTCACCCCAAAACCCCATTGTAAAGTTTCGTGCCACCTTTAATCAGTTTGTGGGAGCTAAAAAATGTGATTTTGTAAGCCCGCTAGGTTATGTGTCTGATTAATCCTGGTCAACCAAAATGGGGCACATTTTCACTCCTTAATATGCACTACACTGGGGAGGGTGCTCAACAGATTACCATACGGGCACTCAGCAAAAACATGGGTTCACTCTATCGCCTTGTGGTAATTCAATGGCTGTCATGGTCAATTTGGTATAGTAATGGGCAATTTTCAAAAATTTGTGGAAAATAGTTCAAAGTTCTTTATCAGAAGCCAAAATTTTGAATTGTGGGAAAATTAAATCCGATTTCTTACAATCTGAAGCCAAACTTTTCCAAATTACTTAAAGGTGCATTTTGCGATTCTAAAACCTTCAGTTTTGTTCATGTTCGCTAGATATCCTTGATAAAATCTTATTCCCAAAATTCCAGTTGATTCTAATCTTGCGTTTTGATGTTATGAGCAAATGTTCGTATCACAATCTCCCAAAGACAACTGTACGGTAATCTGTCCGGACAGAAAATACAAAATTGCGAATTTCTTTCAGACACGATCGAATTTGCACGTCCGATTGGGCACACAAACAATACTCAGCCCGGCTGTTCAGATGATATAGAAATCTTGACTTTTTTAAGGTAAGTCAGGGGGACGAGGCTGTGGATCACGGAATGCCCCTTTAAACCGTCATGATTTTGAGTAAAAAAGGACAAATTTGTGTTAAATTTTCCAAAATTTGCATTTCTGGTATAGCTATGGGTCCTTTTTTGGTAAAAATTGGTATAGATATGGGTCCTACTTCAAGACTTTTGGAGGCACGTCCCTATCCAAGCCAAACTTGAGAACTCCCCAGGGCACTGCATACTAGTTCTGTACACGACCGTCGGATACAGCTGTTCGCAAGTTGCATGACACATTCATTTGAAATAATTGTGCCCAGATTCAAGAAATGGGGAGTAATCACAATTGTAAAATGTGTTCCTTATTTGGCAAACTCTACATGTATACGGTTTTCTTTTTGATTGAATTATCTTCACCCCAAAATCCCGTCCATTATGTTTTGTGACAATATTTCAATTTTTGATGTGAGAACAAAAAACATGATTTGGTAAACTCCATAGATCACTGAAATTAATACTGGTCGATCCAAATAGGTACATTTTCACTCACAACTTCCAAAACAAACATCCTTTAGCCCTAATATTTCACCGGGTAGATGAAATAGTAGCTTTCTACAGACAGCAAAATTTTGACCACTACCAGAAAAATCAGGGGTTCTGGGGAAAGGTTATTAGCAATCGGGCCATAGCCATTTAATACACAAACAACGTATATTTCAAAATCTCTGCATCTGCCCAGAGGGCGTTTTGAGCCAATCCCACAATGCAGTTTTGGGAAATTTCACCTCCATAAGGTCATATTCTTAACACAAAAACCCTGACATTTACACTCATTTTGGGTCACAAAGTGCTAGTACTTTAGAATGATCATGTAATGTCTGGTGGTTCTTAAACGACTTTAACTCTTTATCCCCAAGGTACTGACATGTGTTTAGTACAATACAGTACAGGCACATTGCAATGCATTATGGGATTGACTCAAAATGCCCTCTGAAGTCTGCCTTGCACTAAGGGCAGTTTTTAGGTCATTAGAATTTAGTGGTCAACAATAAATTTTTGCATGTAGGAATTTGGCTGCCAACAGGTGTAGGTATTGCCATGGAAACCTATATACTTACATAGACAGATAAACTCTGTGGAAGTGTAGTAGCAAGACTGGTTAGGATTACATGGGTTGCTAGCACAGGGATTGACAGGATTGGCTGAAAAAGAAAACATTTCAAAAATAAGATCTTAAATAATACTTTCATTTGTCAGCGATGGTCTACATGTCACAACTTTCTTACCAATGCGACTACCGAACTGGACTAAAGGTTTTTCTTCATACTTTTGGAAAAGGGCCCATCTCTAAATTTAGAGAAAATATTTGCCATCCACCTAACTAGTTCAAACTTTTGAAGATAGCAAGGAAATGAAATGGACATGGTTGGCCTAACCTGACCAACTTAAAAAAAAAAATAAGCCAAGTCACTACATCTGTGCATTTCAGTCAATTTACCTTCACCACCCAATTCCTGTTTTGTCTATTCTTTAGTCTACAATTTCTTAAGACCATGACATACTTGGGTCTAGATGGCTTGTTTCATATTGTCTTATTTAGCCCGAGTAAATCATTCAGTTTCAGCACACTGCTTTCCAATGATGCCCAGGGATCCAGGACGACTTGGGACACCATGGTTTCCACCCTACTCATTAAAACTGGCTGCGATTACATATATAGGCACGATTCTCCATGTACCTGGGACGAACGGCTTAACGTACACTCTGAAGGATGGGGTATTCTCGTGGTTTGTTTTCCCAAGTCCAAATGAATGAAGGGAAGAGCAGAATTCCAGTTTTGATCAATAGTTCTTATACAAGTCAAATCCAGAATTAGTACTCTAATAGAATCCCAGCAAGTGGCCCTGTAGGTACTAACCGGGACCTCATGCACCAAAGGCAAATACCCTAACCAATGGGCCAAGCTCTCCTTTGCAAGTTGATAGTTCCACTCAAACACTGGACTTCAACATATGGCAAATTTTACTCCAAAACTGTTTACACACATCGCATAACTCAATGGATGGCTCCATGGCTAGTAATGACCCAACATCAAGTTGTAGAAATTTTGCTAGGCCACATTTTATATCATGAAGGATGGTAAAGTGACAACTTCTTGCCTTGACACCCTCCTCCCATGAGAAGTGGGCACACGT
>JAMKCH010041387.1:0-13675 GCA_023653785.1 Ophioderma brevispina
TTATTTACACCTGGGGGAACCATTCATGCAAACATTGTCCCCAGTGGGCCCATTACACAATAATTAGTTATGATTAGCAAACTAGCGTCTCAGAACTCACACGGACTTGAGTTGGGACATGTTTATCACAAACCTCAAAGATGTCTAGACTATGTAATTATTGCACAAAGCTATAATAGGGAGGCATCTGGCACTTCCCGTCAAACTACAACCGGCCCAGAGGCAAACCAAGAATCTCGCACAGGTGCCGTGGCCTATATTAACATCGCACCAGTAATCTAACGACACCTAACAATAACTCTTATATCCCTCCCTAGAGGTTATTACAACCACTAACCTTTGGCTTGCCGTAAGGATTCAAAAAGCTGGATGACTACTTCTTGCCGGCAAATCTGGAAAAAGTGCTTTAAAATTCTAAAAATTGCCGAGTTATATTAAGAAAGGATAAATACATATTAGCGACATGGTCAGAACTGGAAATGTTTTCTCAAACTAATCGGCATTTGGACAGTTATGTGATGAAAATTTACTCCGCGGTCATGAATTTCACATCGGTTTGCAAATTCTGCCAGGCTTGGCGACTATAGAGAATTTGGGTTGCCCGGTCTGACATCGGGCAAGTTTGGTGATTCGTACTAAAAAATTTCCGGTCCATCATAATTTCAAAATTATGGTTATTTGGTGATTTTCAGCTTGTACTTTGTTGTGATGTTGTGTTTTCCGCTGTGAAAGTTTTTAAATGTGAAAACACATGCTCAAAGTTGCCATTTTTCCCCATAGACTACGGTTTAAGTGAGTTATTGTGGGTGTACCCTATAACAATTTGGCCGCCAAACTTGTCAATGTCACCGACCCAAGACAGTTCAAAAAAGCTGTTACCACCTGTACTGAAGATCCGCAAGTTAAGGACTAAAAACATAATTTTGCACACACCTATTCCTGCTCGTTTAGTTCCGTATGGGACGTTGTGTAGTACAAGAAAGAAAGAAAGAAAGGTCAAGTTGTAAGATAGGCTGGGCAGCCCACAGCTTATATTCTTTGAATATAGTGAGCACGAAAGCCGAGAACCGCGAAATCTAGTTGACATTCTCAATTATTTTTAACATTGTGTTTGCAGGTTGAAATCAGTGCTCTACTTTTCCCAGGCTTTAGCATTTCAGGGTTACCCTTAGGGCTACCCTGTGTAGAGAAAGAGACAAATAAATTGGTACACTCCATGGTGGTATGTTGCGCACACTGGCTAGCATGATTCATCATGCATTGTAATGCATCTGAGGGCGAGGTGGCTGGGCGGTCTAAGGTGCTGAACTGTCAGCAGGGTATAAGATCGATTGAGCGGCCCTGGTTCGAACCCCGCAAGAGTCGGACTTCTTGGTCATACTCAAATTGTTCCTATAACTTATAAGATCAGAAATTACATAATTGCAGAAGTGTGATTATGGAATTTCTCCTCGCTCGACTACCCATTGCGTAGAATGTGCAGGTGTATGCAATGGGTGGCCGGTGCCTCATGGTTCAGAGAGTCATTCAAATGGTGGGCCCGTGTTTCAGATGAGTCGCCCATGAGGCTGATTAATACGTAAAAATTGCAGACCTTATCAAGAAGAATAGGGGATCATCCCGGGCCTCTTATCCTGCACTCACAGTCTCCTTATTAAAGGTGGGTGTTCCGATTTATGCGTATCTTGTTCTCCACTTGATATGAGAGCCTGGCTCCTTGCATGCACTTACCATCAAGTATCATGAGAAACAAACTTGCGGTTTTTATAATAGAAGCGATAATAGTACACATTGCAAGGCCCTATTCACTACTGTGCTAATATTGATGGTTAACCATAAATTCGGCAGTTTTTTGTTTATATCTTTGCAAAAAAGTGGATTTGGATGCTGAAATTTCAGGACAATAATGAGAAAAATATGGCCTTTCATCTGATATCAAAATTTATACTACTTCTGGGTAAATTGGGGGGGGGGGTCCCACAGGCAAACTCCTAAGCACAAATACTGTGCAGTCATTGGTTCCATAACCACCAAAATACAACACCACAGGGAATTTTGTGGTATGGGTTCATTCATAGTATTTTGGGTATGAACGCTTGTTTATGCCCGAGGGCTTGCCCCAGGGCATAAACAACGTTCATACCCAAAATACTATGAATGAAACCTGTTCATGTATACCGTACTTTTTTACTAACTATTACTTACAAAATTAAATCATTACATATCAAATTCAGTCTGAAATTGCATGATTTGACAACTTTCGGCGTTCGTCACGGCAGCCATGTATAAACGGTTATTTACACATTGTCACATGATGCGTATTGACCAATCGCGTAGGCCGATACATACGAGGTATACATGAACATGTAGTTAATATGTTATCATACATACATGTGCTAGATCACAGCTGTCTATACAGGATTCACACCAGTAAATAACTTGAGAAACAGCCAGCCCCCACTGCAAATGAGGCGTTTTTTTTGGTGACCCTCGCCTAAGTATACCCTAAAAACTGAGAAAAATTGCGAGACCTGGGTTGCAAATCATGGTTGCTATCAATATTAAGTATAAAATCTGTAGGAATATCAAAAAAAGGTTGTCATTGATATGTTATTTTGATCCGACAAACCAATTTTAACCGTATTCTTACAGGGAACACCTGACTGAAAAAGTGCTCTGACCTCCAGGGTCCACGGTGCATGCTAGTCTTCACGGTCCAGTAGCTAGAAAATTTTGGGGATAACTACCCTAATTTCATGATTGATTGGGTAGGAGATATGATGACCTTCAAGCAGAATGTTAGCTTTAAGGTCTGAGATGTTCCATAGAGGAGAAAATGACGTTTTCATCTCGGCCATTTTGTACAGGAACGAATGGGACCAGCATTTAGTGGTGTGAAACCTATAGATATCAGAATCAAAATCAGTTCACATGATTGCTATATAGGAACCACCAAATCCCACAAAATACCAGAATTTGTAGCACAGTGTGATATTTTGTTGTATTTTAATTTGGAATGTTAGGGACTTAGGGGTAAATTACATATGTACTAAAATCTGGATGAATTATGCTACTCCCATCATGATCTACCCCAACAGAATCTGCAGGGTTTAGGGGGCCCTTCTGGTCAAGATTTGACCCACCCATGACATCTGTCCCCATTTTTTGCCAGAGCTTGACCCACGTCCATATTGAGTCCCCTCTGAAATTTTAGACAGATGTTGAAAAAAGACATGAGCACCAGTACTTCATAAATGTAAATTTGGCAAAATATTGTTTCATTACACAAACGGTATGTGTACCGGGTTTTTAGGTGTTAAGAATAGAATTTTGTGGGATCACATGACCTTATTGAGGTAAAATTTCCCCAAACTGACTCAACACATCCTTTGGCTTTGGCTTAACATATGTTTATACATATGTATATACCTGGTCAAAAGAACCACTGCCACCCCTATGTGTCCTCTGACTGCATTATACCAAACCTATAAAACACTTATGTGATTATTAGTATCTGTAGTTGAATTTTTTTCATGTACATGGATAAGGTGATGAACTTTGTCATTAGTGTATGATGTGTATACCGTAATTTTTAGATTGATCAGTGTATCTTGTGAAGCTGTGTTTTTCTATATGAATTGTTGTATTCAATTGGGTTATCTTATTTTATACATGGATGGGTGATGATTTGGTTCATCAGTATATGATATGTATCTATTTACAATTGTTGGTTTAAATATTGTTGATTTTTAAAAAAAAAATGTTGATTAGAATTTACTGTGGTGTATGTTTTAAAATTATTTTGAATTTAAAAGGTTAGATGTGGTTTTTTTTCCGTAATGACACGATATAACACAATTGTGTTGAGTTGTCGTTAAATCTTAATACTCACTCACTCACTCACTCACTATAAAACACTCCAGCAAATAAGGTGCTGTAAAATACCAAACTTGCTCAAAAGAACTCATGTCCAAGATTCATGTACACAGATTAACCTGTACTGACCCATATGTGACTCTTGACCCCATTTTATCCAAAATACTATGCATACACTATTTCTTCTGCAAATAAGGAGCTATGACCACAAAACTATCAAAAAAATCACTGGCCCAAGATTCCTATTGGTATTATAACATTCGGCATTTGCCAGGCAGAAGCCAATATTGCTATGCATTAAAACCAAGGGATGCCTCCAGAACAGCAGGGAAAGATTTATGGGAAGAAGGTTGATTTTAGATGCAGGAGGAAACCAAAGATCTCAGAGAAAACCTGCGAGGACGAGTATGGATCGGCAACCATATTCCCAATACAACACTGGCTCGACTGTGGATCGAACCCGGGCTGCATTGGTGAAAGGTGAGCGACTCGACGGTCTCGACCGCTACACCAACTTGCCCTCCCCTGATTGACTTCTAGCTAATAGTCTCTAAATATGACCTTCAAGCCCATTTTATCAAAATCTACAAAACACTTTCTTCTGCATAAAAGGTGCTATCACTAGCATTTATCCTCATTCACAACCCTTTAAAAAAAAAAAAAAAAAAAAAAAGGGGGGGGGGGGGGGGGGGGGGGGGGGGGGCAGAAAGGGTGCCAGGGTATTTTCTGAGGAGGTAAATTTAGGTCCTTCTACATAGACACTACTGCTAGTTCTTTTGTGGGGGAAGACAAGGGAAAGGCTTCCCACCTCACCCCGTTGGTTACACCACTGACAAACTCTGTTCTTTTTCCCCTCTTTTACAGGAAGCCTATCTTCAGTATCTTGGCTGCATCCAGTACATATCACATGCCCTCTTGGAAGATGCTAAACTTAAAGGTACATGTATTTCCAAAAATAAAATTGTGGGGTTCATTTTGGATTTGGGACCTCGCACACACATAGGTCAGGCAGAGAGGAACAAAATTGGTATGTTGTCTGTGCATGACAGGGTCATCCAAATGAAATTGAATCAGGTTTTCAAAATATTCCATGAAAAGGCCCCGGGTTACCTAAATTCCAATTTTAGATGTACAAAATCTTTGCATAATTATGGCACCAGGGATAGCCTATATAATTTTGTTGTTCCCAAAAATTATGGTTATGTTAGTCACACCTTTTTCTACATTGGCATCAAACACTGGAATTCATTAACACATTTCATCAAGCAGATTACCAATCTGGCCCAGTTTAGAAAGGCCATCAAAAAACAGCTGATGGATCAGGCCATAATAGCAGAGTGGAGTTCAGTCATCAAGTATTAATTAGGCCTGCTTTTCTTTTCAGCATTTTGTGCAATATTTGGGGTTTGGGTGTTAAATTTATTTATTGGATCTGTTTCTTGTTCTGCTTGGTTTCCTCCACCTCTCTTTTTCTTAAAGGACCCCAATGGAAATAAGCTTCACCATTTTTGAGGCTTTTTGGGCTATCCTTGGTACTCTTTTGATGTTTACTCCATATCCCCAAAATTCCACTTTTATATCTGGTAAATCTTGCAATTGGTCAATTTTGTATGTATAATGTTTATTTTTATATCTCTTTGCTGTCTTTCTGTGTTATGATATGTGAGTACTGAATAAATATGAAATGAAATGAAATCATTACATTTTTAACAGAACTTGAACATTGTCCAAAACTACCTATCATGGTGAAGTTGTTGAATGGTGAACATACCTATAGTAGATTCAACCCATCGTGTCACCTCTAGTACTTTTCCGAAGGTATTAGCATTGTATGAGGGGATGTGCAGTGGATGGAAATTAAAATTCCACGCTAAATCTATGGAAACATGTAGTCCGATAGCAGAGAAAAATCAATTTTGTGCTTAATTGAAATCATTCAAGTCAACATAAACGCATTTATTGTTGCATTAACTTTCAATACACTCTGACTAATCGTATTTTGCTTCAATGAATTCAATGTAACAGGCGAGTTGAATGTCACTGGCTTTTGAGCGCCCGTGCTTTTGAAAATAGCAACACAAAGACTTTGCATTCTCTATGTTAACATGAAAGGCCAGATTATCTTCGTTCGTTCATGAGACAGGTGAATCGGGCCATATGCTTTCATGTTTCTGCCTCCTCTCCTAACTAATCGACGCTGTCCAAAACGTTTCCTCCGGTGACACGATGGGTTGAATCTACTATAGTTTTCATGTAAATCTTGAGTGAATGTAATAAAAGTTTAGTCCCATCCAATTTTTCCATGGTGTTAGTCAAGTGCCCAGATCTTTGGGTGCGAGATTGTCTTGAGTATTCAACAGTACTTAGTGTAAGAGGCAGGGGTAGGGGGGAAGGTTGGTACCCCAAAGAGCATCGACCGGGAAGAAAATGCTGCCTGCTCACCAGGAAATTTTCACCTCCAAACAGGAGAATCAGCCTCACAACCACCTCCAACCGGGAAAATCTGCCTCAACCGGGAAATTGGCCCCTCTGACAAGTGACACTGTTACACCCCTTGACCTCTTGTAGTTGTTGCATGAGATAATTTGGATGATTAAAAATGTATTACCCATTCTCCATCTTAATTTATAATAAGTAGCTCAAGTTAGAGTTTATGCATAGTCAAGTGTGAATGCATTAGAGAAACGGGAAAATTGGCTGGGTCACTGAGGCAATGGCGGGGCAATGGCATGGTTTACAATTTAGATCAACAACACATGTTGATGCATAATAGGCCTACCAACGAAGTTGAGCTCACTGCAGTGTTCTATATAGTGTAATGCTCAATGCTGAAGCAACCCAAAATATGTCCCGCTTCTAAATTTGCCTAACGGGATGTGGGATGCTGGGCAAAATATCCAATGATGAACAAAAACAAAGGATAGATACCGACACAACCATATCACAATAGGTCACTATTTTGAAGGTGGCCAATCCACAATGCATTGTGAATGACCTTTGAGTGATCTCTACCTGACAGATTTCACTTGGGGTCACTGAAGTCCGCTATTTTCCCGAATGCTTGTGCCAAAATAGAAATTACCCTCTCTCTCTGCTATCGTACACTATTTACCCTGGAAATATATTACCGGTGAAATGCTAGATGCTCAATAGAAAAATGCTATATGTTGCACTATAATATTGATGTGGAGTCCTAAAACATCTTCCGGGAACGTCTTATACCATTGGATGCCCTTTAGTGAAGGCCAATGTCTGTGGTTCCAAGAAATCTTCCTTCTCATCATATTATGTGTGATTGTTTGTAATCCTCTAACTTTCAGAAGCAGGGTTCAGCACCTTCTTGAAAGAAAACAGAGCATTGAGCAAAGCTGCTGAACTCTTGAGCATAATTCACCTAAAATGCCATGGGAAGTAAACCGGCTAATGGGCACTAATTCAGCGTTTTCCTGAATGGATATCAAAATAAATACAATAGTGAAATTTAATGGAGTCAGTCCTTCCGACATGCCACGTCACATTGTCAACCAAAGGGTGGTTGTTCCATATCAAATAAGTGGGGATAGCCAAGTCTCCCTGTTCACCAATACACAAATGACATTCTGTTGTTAGGTGCCAGACTGTTGTCAACAGGGCTTCCTCTCTCAAGGGGTACACATAGTGGTCTTGTACAGTGGGATTAAAATTTACTTGGACAGGAGATACGCACATCTCATGTAAGCACAACAAGCTACGTGGAGGTTCGGCACATTCTTTGACCAATTACGTGTCGCGAAACAAGGTGCGATGTTCCTCCTGGCCCACGCAGTCCATGCTCGTGTGTTCGATTCTGTCAAACAAATTATTGATCAGACTGTAGTTGGGTGATTCTTTGCTAAGTGTCTACTTTCATGTTTCAGTGAACTTGATTTCCAAAACACTATATCTGCAACTTCGAGAGATGTTCTGCAAAGATTTACACCTATAGCATTGGAAAAATATGTTGGGCCCAATCTTTACGATTGTTCTATATGAATTTTCTTCTTTATTTCCAAGTTGGTCACTGCATTTAGTCATTTCCGTAACATTTTTATATAAACAACACTGGACAGAGAAAATCATTTTACAAGTATAAATTCAGGTTCCAATTGTCAGTTTATAAATGTTATGGACTAATTTCCTGTCATAAAGGGAAATATTCCATTGTTTTTGCATATTACATTCAAATTGTAAACTTCAAAAGTGTAACACCTCCAAAAATAGTAGTTTTAGGTAAAAACTGCAACTGTCATTGTATTTTTAATCAAACTGCTTTAAAATACTACTACCTTCAGATCAGAGAAGGGAAGCAAACTATCGGTATGTCCATAATAATAGGGGCGGGCAAGTATGAACTTTTTTTACAAATCTTTTGTAAAACGAGCATATTCTATGTCCATTTTGGGTCCTGAAAATCAATCAGGCAAGCTTTTTCACACAAGATAATTTTTTAGGTTGGTTCCGTGGAGTTTAAGTTTTGTACATGAAGTCTATAGGGCTTTTCTGCTACTTTTGGAAAAACAAAAAACAAACATGATATTCATCCTGGATTTTGCTAGAAAGTAACCAATAGGTGCTTTATAGGTTTAGGCAAATAATTGTCAAAGAAAAAAATAGCAAATTTATTCTCAATGGCAGAATATATATATTTTTCCAAAATTCTCTTCAATTGAGGCAAGGCAATGCACAGAACAACCACAACAAGACCCCTAGTTTGTGATTGAGTGACAATTGAATGAGTCTATTGTTGTAAGGTCAAGCCTCTGCAACCAGTTACATAACTTGCTAATACCTGTGAATGGTACTGGGGTGTTTTCATACCAGCATGTACATGTGTGGTACTATTATTAAAAGGATTAGCAGCGATAATGCGAGAGAATTGAACAAATGTGGAAATGTATGTTTTTAACTTATAAATCAGGTATAAGTGTGTCGGGAAGTGTGTACAATTCCATATAACTGCTTTAATATAGAAAAAACCACCAAATAGTGAAAAAAATGAAGTATATATTTGTTAAAATTTGTCATACCGTCTCCAGCAAATAGACACACATCGATGGCATTTCAAAATCTGCACTAAACAGCTGATTCTGGCTTACACCAGTACAGAATAAACAAGGATCAATAATGTTTGTGTTTGAGGGCAAATTGTATTGATCATTGTGCACAATATCACGCTGAAAATCTGGGATATTCACCGGGAAAGGCTTTTTTGATCTGAAGTATGAATTTTGATATGCACGTGTAGAAATTAAAGAATCAGATAAAAAGTACTGCCTTGTCTTTAATGCATGGATTTCAAGCCAACCACTTGCAGGTTATGTTTGCATATCCATGCCAGTAACAAAAATATAAAAATATGAATTTTGATGATTTTTTCAATATTTCGGATTAGCAAATCGCTGCAAATCCCTTTAACATATAGTAGCAGGCAACTCTTTGTGTGTAAAGAGGTGTATTCCTGTTTCTATAAATAATTTAAGCCATTAGGGAAAAGTTGTAGCTGTGCTAATGAGTGACTACACGCCCTCTGCAAGGTAAAGACATTTTTCTTTATTCTAGACAATCATGAACTTGGTTATTTTGGAAACCTATGGTTTTACAAAGGGAGGCAATATACCTAGCACATGTGCATGTTACATAGTTGTCATTAGTTTTTACGTGGCAAATATTGGCAAATAACTAATTTAACATAAAAAGCCCCTTATGTACAACCAACTTACAATCCAGAGAACCCAACCCATAAAAACTTATTTCAGTGAAAAAGCTTGCGAGATTCTTTTTCAGGAGCAAAATGGCCATCGAACCACACGATTTAAAAAAAGTGTAACTTGCCCACCCCTAACATTAATACTCCTTAAGAAAAAATTGCTATTGCCGTGCATTACATTCCATGTTTATGAGATCTTATCTATGTTACGGAAATGGCAAAGCATTGCATTACATTACAGAAATGACCATGTTATGGAAATGACCAACCTTGTTACGGAAATGACTTTTTTTTTTACAATGTCATGAAGCTCTTTTCATGACATTGTAAAGAGCTTTTGTATTTAATATTAAATTTAATTGACAATCTTGGCCAAAAGGCAATTAAAAACAGTACTCTCGAAAACTTGCGTTACGGAAATGAGCGTTATGGAAATGATTGCCTAAACAAACATGTCAATATAGCGTCCCTATATAGCAACGCCAGGCGTGAAAATTGAGCTGCATAGTGACATGTTACAAAGCTTTTTGCACTACTTATCAAAAAAGTACAAATATTTCATTTATTCAGTTGATTCTATAACGTACGAAAATGACCCTGAATAAAGGTACGCACATGTCAATTTATGAAAATAGCTGTTTTTGGTGGATTATCATTACAAATTCTGGAGAGAAATCGTACTCACCGGTTCTTCGTATCTGGCGCCCACTGAGAGAGAGTTTAAGTTTTCTATTTTATTTTCCTTAATTTGTCAGTGGCGCATCGAAGGCTCGTTACGGCAATGACCAGCAAGTTGTCGGGACAGAAAAATTCTATCAAAATTGTAAAATTTTCAATCTTTAATGTATATATGACATATTTTTTTGGATTTATATATGTTAACTTGAAAAATTCTATCAAAATTGTAAAATTTTCAATCTTTAATGTATATATGACATATTTTTTTGGATTTATATATGTTAACTTTATTTATTCACTGGTATCTAAACATATTTTCAGAAAGAAATGTATCGGAACCAATTTTTGCAATAATTGGAATTTTCACGCGTAACCATCGGGACATCGATTTTCCAGGGGTCATCAACTTAAAAGACGATATGAGGTCATAAATGTGTCATAATAGTAATTTCAAATAGATTAGACACTCAATAGATTTAGACCAGGTTTTATGATACGACATGTATCCGGTAAAATAGAGAAAAAAGTGATTTTGATTGCGTATATTTCACTGTAAACATAGGGGCTGGATTTCTATTTGCTCCTATATACAAAATTAGGAAATTTCCACAATTTTGTACCAAAGAAACATTTCTCAGCTTAATCCTTTCAGATGGGAATATTTTTGAGGGAAAGCTTTACATCAGGGCAAAAATCAGAATTTTTGATTTTTTTTTTTAGGGATACCTAGTATGTGAAATCTCTCGTTGCACCTTTAAATTGTGCATTTTTCAGGGTTTTATTATTGCTGTTTGACTGTATCCTTAATTTTAAGGAGTTAAATTTGTTGTTTCTGTGGTAGAGGGTTGCCAATGAGGTTATAGGTAGGCTTAGAGGTAGGACTAGGGAGCCTAAATAAAACACTAAATCTGAGTCCTAACCGTAAACTGTCTAACCCTAACCCTAAATCCTTTTGTCACAGAGAACGAATAACCAAAAAAATCTTTTAACCCCTAAAGTGAAGGATATGATAACTACTAATATTTTAATTTAAAGAGACACTGGCACATTTGAAAAATAGTGCGCCCTCAAGATTTTTCAAAATCGATATTTTTGCATGGTTGTAAGGCTATATACAAAAGCCCTCACCCGAAATGATTAAGACCAAATCAGCTTCCTTATGGGTAAACAGAACGATTCTATAATTTAACGTCGCCGGTGACGTTAACTATTCAGCAGACGACGAAAATGGCATTTAACACAAGAACACGCATGCCGTATGCATGTTTCCCACGCTATGCACACTGTTTGATCAGTCTATAACCTTTGAGGTTTTAATATCAGTGAGTACGAGTCAAAAATATTCATGTAATATACACATTTGTTGATTTATAGTTATGGAAAACTTAAGTTGGCCTACAAATTACCTGGATGTCTTTATCCTCATATCAATGCCCCTATCTGTTTTGGGTATGTTATTTTTATGTGTAAAATATATCTCTGTTCTTCCATTGGCCTAGACTATCATTTGAGAGCAAATTGAAGAAATTTCATATTTTGTGAAAATGTGCCAGTGCCGCTTTAAACACCTAGAGTGAAGGATTGACATCATAGCCTCATCACCAACTGAACTAAAACAAAGTTGAGATTTTTAGCTCAGCAGGTACAACCTGCAGAGGAGAGTTTCCGTAACCTGACACATTTTTGGACACACTTATAAATTCGGACACTTTAATGGAATAAATATGTGCTTTATCTACTAATCAATCAAAGTTTATTCATCAAAAAAGCAAAATACAGTAACTAGCAATACAAAAGGTAAATAGCCAATATACAATATGAATAAGTAGAGTGTAGATATATTAACACTGCGAGTGACAACTGAAAATATATACACTAAGCTATGTACATGCAAGAGTGATGAATGAGGACACTGCTAAACGCAGAGCGTGAGGGTGCAGTGACCTCTTCAATTAAGTTAGCCTTATTCAAGGCTGTCTGCTGAGAACCAACAAACTTGCTAATTTTTTTATTTATTCTCAATTATTTTGAACATTGTGTTGCATGTTTGAAATCAGTTCTTCAGATGAAGGGGCTTACCTTGTCTAGAGAACTTTCAATAAAAAAATAAATTGCTATACTCCTGGGTCTGTTGTGCAACTGGATTCTATGCGGAGCCTTACTAGTCTGGGTATAAAACCACAAATACCTATTGTGGTTCGGTTGCAGTGGATATGCTACTTAGGGCGACTCTGCCTGAGTGGAATTTAGTGACATGCTGATTGGCAAAGCTGCAAGCATGGAACATGAGGCCAGGTGGATATTAGAGCATCAAAATTAGGGCTTGATAAATGAATTTTGGCCCATGGGTATTTGTTTTCTTTAGTTTAGGAGCGGGGAATATGCTCCACTTCCTGCATGATTTATGCCTAATATGATCGTGACATTATTGTATCAGACGTGGAAACCAGTGAATGAGTTGGTAGAGCGCTTGAACAAGGCTACAATAGTAAACTTAATATAAAAAACCTCTTTAATCAGTCATTAGGCAACAATTGTTTGCAAATAGTTACATAAATGTAGCAGGGTTGAAGTCTTATAGATGTCGAAATCTTTAATGTATCAGAGATGAACAAAACAGGGCAGTGGGGCTAGCCCATGGAATTTTACATGTTCCAATAACCCTTTTATGAAGTAAAAAAGTGAATCCAGGCGGTGTTGTTATAGGGTCAGCCCAGGCCATAGCTCCATATGATATAATAGGGTAAGATGAGGGACTTAGAGGGTGTGTGGAGTGATTTTTGAGGGAGATAGGGTCTAACCTTAGAATAACCCCATTGTATTTTGATATAATTTGTGAGAGTGTTTTGTGTGAGAACTCCAGAATAAATTAGGTCATCAGGATACAAAGGAATTTAGTAGTTTGTACTGCTCGATGTGTGTATGTGATTTTAATATCAAGTGTAAATCTGGTTTATACTGTGTATTTTTAAGTATCAATTATAGTTGTCGTTTTATATTTCAGTGACAGTTATTCAGTCTCTAAACCAATTTGAATACAATAAGTTCGTGATTTATGTTTGTTCAGAGTGCAGTTGGGATCGTGGTGGGCGAAAAAGTATGTGTGTGTCGTCAGCAACAAGAAAGTGGGTTGTATGTATTCCAGGGTTGGCCGGTAGTTCCCGACCCTGGGAAATACAGGGTGGTAAAATACCGTATTTACCGGAAATACCACCAGGAATATTTTGGCCAAAACGGGAAAATACTGGGAAAAAGACGGGAAATTCTCTAAAGTGACATTTCAAAATATAATTTTATTTAAAAGATAATGAAAATAAACTAACAAACCAAAGATAAGCAATTCATGCAATAAATGATGCCAAGGGGAAGGGGGGGTGAGGTGTTTTCATTTATCAT
>JAMKCH010041388.1:0-20624 GCA_023653785.1 Ophioderma brevispina
GTTTTCTACACACCTATATATAGAGGTAGAAAACGGGGATTGAAAAACGGGGATCTGTCTATTCTGCTATTGTGTACTAGTAGGCCTAATCCCCGTTTTTCGATCCCCGTTTTTCGGTCCCCGTTTTCTACACACTCATTGCACCTTACTACCAAACTCGCTTAGGCGCAGGCTACATCCATGAAATCGCGCGCGATTTAAGACACAGCGCGTGATGCACGAACAAGACAAATCTCTTACAGTGATACACAAAATACCAGGGCTCTGACAGTGTCGTTTTGCTATTCCGATTTATGTTTCTTTACCCATTCAATAGACACGGAATATCGGAGCCTCATGACAGAGCGCATCAATCGGCAAATACGGATCACTCTGTAGCAAGAAAAGGCGGTGCTGGCAAATTCCCAGCACCGCCTTCTCGCCAGCACCGCCTTTTCAGAGAATGTGATTAACGCATTTCGAATGTCATGAGTATCAAATTCAATCAGATCAAAAGTGTTTTCATTACCTAACATCAAAGCATGCAATAAGAAAATAAGCTACGCCTTTACGATGAAATTAAGAGCTAAGAAACAGACGCCCTATTTTAAAATGGCTGCTTTCCACCATGAACGCGCGTCTGGGAAAGGAGTCCCTTCCATATATTGATCTTCCTTGAAAATACTGGTCATATAAGTCGACATACCAGGCATTCCTTATGAGACTTGTGTGGGAGTTTATTGATTACTTTGTATTCACGGTTTATGGAGTATATGTAGCTCTACGCAGTGCAATTTCAGGATGGTGACAGACATACAATGCCCTGGAGGCATCATCATGTTCAGTCTGAAAAGGATATGATGACACCCCAGGGTATTATATGTCCTCTAACATCCTAGCCTAGTTGAGCTCTGCCAGAATCGTTCAATTTTTGAAGAAAGCATGACACTTTGTACATGACTTCTATAGCATCAGAGGTTCCGGAAAAAAAATAGACCCAAAAATATTACGCCCCCTAGTGGCCGCCATATTGAATTCCAAAATGGCCACCAAAATAACCGTTTTTTAGCCATAATTCTCTTTTTACAGTACCTAGAGGCAAGATTCAAGTGTCTATACCTATCTTTTTGATACCAAGGAACCCTTTGGTGGTCTTATAATTTTCATCCAATGGTTTCATCATTGAATTTTTAAGATGGCCGTCATAATTTGCCAATTCGGTGAAGTCAAGTCGTCAACTGGTCGCAAAAGCCCTAAATTTTACGGATTCTCGTGATATGTTAGAGGTGTCACTGCCTACGGGGAAAGACCTTTTCAGAGGTCAATGGGCGTCCCTCCAAGCTCAAGAGCAAAAGCGGATAAAGTGCACCTCGGCAACTAAGACCAGGGCAAGCAGGGAATGAGAGGAAGCTACCCCCTCCAATCACGATGGGGCGCTCAGCCAGCCGCTATCCCCCTACCAGGACTATCAGGACCCTCAGAACCAAGAGGTGGCACCAGTGGTAAATAGGTGGGAAAGGTCAGTGGTAAATGACAGAGGAGTTAGGGCAAAGACAAAGGTTGGGGTCAATCCAAGGGTTGTGGTGGTCAAGGCGGCCAAGCCGGTCGCCTATGACTACCCAGGACAGCCCTCTTGCCACCTGTGGGTGGGCGGTCATCTCATGGAATTTGCGGGGCATGTCAGGCAGTGGCCGCGGACCTTTGGGTTCTGCACGGGGTATCCCAAGGATATTGTATCAAGAGTTCACGGCCTGTCTACCCCATTCCGAAGGGTGAGGTTTATCTTCCTTAAGTTCCAAGAGACACTACCAAGTGGGACAAGCTCCAGCGGAAGAATACTGCTTGTTGGCCTAACGTGCCGTGATATACCTCTCGATTGCAATTCGGGGGGTCTTCTACTCCACTTTGTTAAACTACAAAACAATATCGGGGCAGTGGATGCCCAACCTGAACCTGAAACCTTTAAACGGGTTTATCTGACCCCCGCACTTCCATATGGAGACCCTGAACACAGTACTCAGGTGGTTTCCCATGCAACCTTGCCATCAAACAATGCACTCGAGCTGTGGGCTATCTTTCTGCCACTGAAGCACTGCGTCACTGACCAGGGGAAAAGTAATCTTGGTCCAATGCGGACAACATGACGGTAATGACATACATCAACAAGGAGGGAGGATAAAAACCTCCTAGTCTCCGCAAGGAGACTCTGATGGAGTTGTGCAGGCAACGGAACATTGCTCTGATAGCGTCCCATGTATGGGGGCGGAGAACATCCTAGTGGACACCTTCTCCTGGAAGGGCACAAAGTGCCAGGCGTCAACGATGATAAAGGGGGTGGTCAGTCATGTCAGTGGAATGGCACCTTCTTCCAGCAGTTTGCTGGTCATTTTTAGAGACTGTACAGCGTCTCCATGTGGACCTATTTGCCTTCGCCGTGAATC
Source organism: Ophioderma brevispina (assembly GCA_023653785.1). Classification (NCBI taxonomy): domain Eukaryota; kingdom Metazoa; phylum Echinodermata; class Ophiuroidea; order Amphilepidida; family Ophiodermatidae; genus Ophioderma; species Ophioderma brevispina. The sequence goes on from JAMKCH010041388.1 coordinate 2,421, forward strand.
ACCAGCTTCCGACATAATACTCGTGGAGTCAAGACCCCCCCCCCCCCATTGCGATACCAAGAGTCTTCGAGAAGGTTTCTCAGTCCGACAACTGACTGGTTCTGCTGGTAGCGCCCATGCGGCCATCGACTGTGGTTCCCACGGCTTCTAGAGCTGCTAGTCAGGGACGTTGTCTTTTTCCCTCAGGACGGGGATCAGGTAGGCAGTCCTCTAGCCGACCTGTTCGTCCCAGGGCATACCATCCACGCTCTCAACCTGACTGTCTGGCGCATTTCCGTCAATAAATTGTACATTCATACGAGACTTTTTGAACAGACTACTGCGCTCCTTGCTCAGGCAGGGCGAAGATAAGAATCTATCCGGTTCTATAGATGGTGCGCCAATCGAGAGATCGATCCGCTGTCTGCGTTTGTAAGGCACATTGGAATTTCCTAATAGAAATCTTTCACGAGGGTTTTGGTGCCCAAACAGTCAGGGTGCTGACCCACCACGATTAGGGCACTCCATCGGGGTTTCATAGCCATCTCAGTTGTCTCTAATAGCCCGATTCTCACGAATCTGCGGAATAGCATGTTTTCGACACGTCACCCGGTTTGTTCGTGAACTCGTTCCGGATCGCGGAGTGGGACCTGCTGCTAGTGCTCCAGGTCTTAGCATCTTAGGAATTTTCAGTCAGGAATTTGAGCCACTTGAGATTATCAGTCTCTTTGATCTGCCTAGGAATACGGCGTTTTTTCGTGGCAGTCGCCTTGGGACGACGGGGTTCCAAAATTCATGCCTTGTTCATTGGTCGAAGTATGGCGTGTCCATCTTCTCAAGGGCGGGTTTTCTCACAAAGAACCAGATCTTGCCTGTTACGCCACACCCAGTGTTTCTACAGGACCAGGCATTAGCCGCGAGACGGGGTCAGAGAAACCTTGGAGTGCCCACACTAAAGTGGTATCAAGCATACTGAAAGGCTTCGGAAGACAAAACAGGTTTTCATCTCCTCGCCGTCCTCGGCCCTCTCCCTTAAATCCCTAAATGCCATTTTGCCACTTTCATAAATCACAGAGCGGACCCCTGTCTCGTGTTTACAGGGAAAGCGCTCCTAGATCTAACAACACAAAATTCCGCTACCTCCTTTTTTGTGGTGATCGTCAGGTTGTTAGTCATTTTCCATCTAGGGACATAAGGGATATAGTCCAGCAGCGTGGAAGAGGAGCTGTTGCTAATGCAGTTCTGTGTGCCGGTAGAAGTGGGCACAATCAAGAGCTGTAGGTAATACGGGGATACTCAAGAGCCCATACCTTCCCTTTCCTTCTTCCACCGCCTGAGACTACCAGTGGGATACTGTGCAAAAGTAAGGTCGCGGAGGGTAGCTACCCGGTGGGTGGGTGGGTGGGTGGGTGGGTGGGGAAGGGGTACTCCCATATGAAATGGATATGGGTGTAAGACTCATGCTTCCATATCCAGGGCATTCGGTGACCCAAGAAAATAAGGGTTTTTGGGTGATAGAGAGCCAAATTGTCACAAAATGGGGGTTTTCCAAGTGACAAATTTACAAAATTTTCCAAAAATGGGGTCTTTGGGTGAGATTTTTGCAAAATTTTCTAACAAATAGCGGCCTTTGGGTGAATATTTTCCCCAAAATAGGGGTCTTTTGGTGACAGTGTTAAAATTTTCACAAAATATGGGGTCTTTGGGTGAAATTTTAAAAGTGGGTCTTTGGTGAAAACGATGCTGAAAAGCCTGGGTCTTAACAGCCTTACATACGCGTCACTTCCAAGATGGGAGGTTCCCCCCGGGTAACCATCGAGACCGCGGTATTTCCCTCTCAGAAGTGAAAGGGGGGGGGGTACGCTAGCGATCAATTAACACGTTCCCTGCGTGACCTTAAGACGCACCCATGCTTATTCACCTGCAAGGTCTCGGGAAGATTATATTCTTTACCATTTGGAGAAACAATTTGGGTTAAGGGCGATTCACCCTGTGTTGGCGGTTAATCGTCCGAAATTTAGTTCGCGCTGCCGGTGGACTATTTTCACGGTAGCGTACGTTTTTTTATCTGGTATAGAGGTTTCTGGTCGGCCCAAACGAGACACAACTGCTAGAAATCAATCAATATTTTTGAATTAAAAAATCTTGCCGCTATCTTGAAATCCAATATGGTAGCCACCTGAAGAACAACTTATGATCACTTAAAGTTCCTTGGTATCAAAACCATAGATATAGACACCTGAACTTTAATCGGAACTGCTACAGAACTGGAAATATGGCTAAAAATGGAAAAATTGACAGCCATTTTAAAAATTTCATGCAGCCATCTTGAAATTCAATATGGCCGCCACCAAATAAAATTCTGAGATCACCAACAGGTTCATTGGTATCAAAACAGACCTTGTAACTGTATTAACTCCATGAAAAGACAAACTACCGGGTATAGTTTCAGCTAAGCTAAAGTTAACAATTCTGCGAACCTCTCCCACTTACAAAACTGTGGGAGATTTCGCCGCCCGTATCGATTGAGGGATGCTCATTAATGACGTTGCGTGACGTCAGAAATATTTGAGAAACACCAGGTGTTTGAATCATTGAAATTTGTATTTTCCATGTGTAGAAGCTGCAAACATTTCCTTCCCCACCTTGCGCAATCGTAATGATAGTGTAGCAAATAAACCATTCAATCATTGATGGCTACTTTAATTCCCCGTCAAAATAGGAATTGTGAGTGAAGCTTCAGAGGATTTACTGCATCGTTCTGCCAATCCTCCTCAATGAGTCACCATAAAAAGAGACCCCTAGCTGCTGAATTGGTTTATTTAGCAAAGGGCATAGATAACATCTAAAATTCAAATTAACACGGGCTCACATCACAATTTAACAGTAAAAAAAATAGTAATGTTTTACTGTATCCCTAAGCATTAAAAAATCATAATGTACACATTTCACATCTACTTGAAATAATTTTCTGATAATATATGACCATCCATATATATAATATATTATACATATATATAATACGCGTATACACGAGCGTCTCTACTACGCATCTCTACGCTGTTTACTTGGCATACGCTTTTGTCATCAGCTTTACTGCCTTATTTCACATCGCAGGCGTCGTCTGCCCTGGGAATAGAAAACTGTGTTTTCTATCCGACACGAGTCTTGGTGGGGGTGCCCAGGCACTGATGAAGCCCATCATGTCCTTGGATTGTTTCCTAAACTGACTCTCATATTGTTATGTTCAAGGATTATATCCAACATAACGGTAAACTTTTGGCCTTTGGCCTCTTTACGGCATGCGACTACACACGCCTACTTTGGTCCACTTAGATTATATATATATATATATTAAGTACTCCTCAAATAGGTCTACAAACGCGATGTTCACGTGTGGTTTTTAAGTATAGGAGGTAGACCTATTTGAGGAGTAGATATAGTATGACACTCTATATATAATCCCTCAAATTCAGTCTACAAACGCGATTTTCCCGTGTGTTCAGTATAGGAGGTATACCTATTTGCGGTAGTATAATATAGTTTGGGGGGGGGTCTACAGCTCACATTAGAATTATCACCCGTCCGGAGGACGAGAAAAAGGGTTTCCTTTTGGGGATTTATAGCCTGCTAGAGCAAAAGGGGGTACATTGTTTTGTGGGGAAAGAAGGGTTAAACAGAAAGGAAGGAAGGAAAAAGTCGCATAGGTAGACCTATTTGTTTTGGTATCTGAGGTATAGTAACCCTTGAAAGAACATTATGAGATTATGGAGACCTAGTTGTTTTCTACTGTTTTTTAGTGTCCCTTAATTGATTTAAATAGGTGTGGAGTATGCTATTTTTAATCTTGTTATGATTATAGGCCTATAGGGTCAGTAAGTCAACAACAAAGTAGGTAACGATAGCCAGCCTTCTACATATTGAATGCGTGATTAGTATTTTAGGGTAAGGGTTTAGGTTCTGATTAGGCTTAGGGTCAACCCATTTCCCTAACCTTAAATTTCTATCTACCCTTATTTCATTCACTAAAATTACTGTAGAATTGCTATAGGCCTACAAGTCCATTATAAACGGTGTCCCAGGGACGCCAATTTTTCATGAAAAATTTTAATTTTCGGCATGTATTTCTACTTTTTGCAAAAAAATTTAAAACGTAAAATTTTAAAAATATTTGCAACAATATTTTATAGTTTTGTCCAAAAATATTTTAGATTTTGTGCAAAAATATTCAGAGATTTTTGCAAAAATATTTCATCATAGTTTTGCAAAAATCTTTTCAGAGTTTTGCAAAAATATTTAATTTTTCTTTTTTTATAAAAAACAACATTAATTTTGTAAAAAAATATGCATAGTTTGAAAACAACATGTTTACAGCTTTGCAAAATATATTTTATAAGTTTTCAGAATATTTTTATAGTTTGAGAGCTAAAAACGTGATTTTGTAAGCCCCATAGAGTACTGTGTAAAATTAATATTGTCGACCAAAAATGGGCAAATTACTTTTCGCTCAAACTAACCAACCAACATCTCTATCCCTAAGATAAATGAGAAAAATAGTACTTTCTTCTGATACCAAAATTTTTAACCACTCCGGTAAAATACGGGGTTCCTTTCTGGGGACTAGGCTACTAGCGATCGGGCCATGGCCCTTTAATAGAATACCGATGCATTGACTCCAGCAAAAAAACTTTTTTTTGCATTACCAAGCGTTTTGGATATCATGATGGTGTAGCATGATAAAAACAATCAACAGCCCAAATTTGGTGGGAATCGTCACTTGGGCCCGAGATATGTCGGCACATGACTACATAATTTCAGCGAGTAATGCAACTACTAAAATATTTTTGCGAACTCTGAAATAGTTTTTTTTTTTTTTTTAATTTTAGGTTGTTTTTTTGTTTTTATGAATATTTTGCAAAACTCTGAAAATATTTTTGCAAAACTATAAAATATTGTTGCAAATATTTTTTTCCAAAACTAATTAAATTTTTTTTGCAAAAGTAGCAATACATGCGCAAAATTAAAATTTTTCATGCAACAGTGGCGTCGTGGGACACCGTACCAATGTTCTTCTTCCAATAAGAATTTCATGGATAATCTGAGAATGTGGTGTACATTTTTTTTAATGTGTTCTTGGGTGTTTTATAATTCAGGGGGATTTGTTACAGGGTCACACAATAAAAAGGTTTCTAAAAGGTGTAGTTTGCCATATTACGACCTATTGTTATAGTAACACTGGCACAAGAAAGTTCAGGGTCATTATTTTAGAATGGTCCTATTTTGTTTTGAAACTGATCATATACAGGGTGGTCTCAAAAGATTACATTACAACCCTAACCTATGCCGACCATACTTCAAAAGTAATTCTCACATTTGAGAAATTTTAGAAAAGAATCTTAAACCGCAATTACTATTTACATTTAATGACAACAATCACTCGACTCGGTTCCAGTAGTTTTGAAGAAATCAGCGATTATGTAACACATGTCCAATGGAACACTTCCTTCAATTTGCTCACATTTGATGTTACTACCGACTGATTACTGTGTTTCCTGTTCAAAAGCTATCTTCTTTTCTTCCCAAAGAACCGACCTTGTTTATATTTTGTGAGTTTTCATTGCCATTTGTTCTTTTTATTAATTAAACAATAACCGTGACAATTAATAACAAAAATCCAACAAGCAAAACAAAACTGGTAAATAAAAATAATGATCATCTCTATTAGAAAACAACACAATAAGATTATTCACAATAGTTTTATTTCAAATTAGGCCTCTTATTTCCAAAGATGGTGGATGTCTACATTTAAAACAAAGGCAATAATTTGAGTGCAAATTCAAAATTCCCGTGTTTTAATCTTACTCGGTTTTATGAAGCACTGGCACGAGACAAGATGGTTTGTCATGCGCCCCATACAAAGGGGCGTGTGGTTTTCAGATATGCCGAAACAGGTCATAACATTACTCTGGTCAGACAGAATTTAGATTAAGATTTCCACAGAAATCCTCCTTCCAAGAAGACAATCTTTAATAACAATGTTTAAGAAGTACCGTGAAAATGGGTACAAGTAAAAATTTGAACAAGAGAGCCAGCTGTGGAAGGCGGAGAACCGCCCGAACTTACAGACAATTGCAGTCATCAGACGGAATCTTCGTCTAAATCCAAGACAAAGTTGGGCAGACCAATTTGTCACACCACAATAACTTTCCTTTGTTGGCATGCTGGATTACAAATCTTTGACTGCATTTCATCAAAAAGGAAAATCTACACAACTGAATCAATTCTTAGCAAACAGAAAAAGGTGAACATTTGGTGGAACCTTTTCTTATATTTTTTTTATAATGCACAACCTAGTTGGGTATCAAACTTACCTTTTTTCGTTTTCAATATTAAAAAAAAAAAAAACTTTTCTAGAAAGCTGCCTGATGATATGCATTTAAAAATTAATGAAAAAGGAATTTGCCCGGAAAAAAATGGCGACAGCCATGGTATTAACATTAATTTGTCAAAAATACTGAAAATACATCTGACATTTCTTCAAGAGGTAGAAAACGGGGATTGGAAAACGGGGATCTTCCTATCTCTATTGTGTACTAATAAGGCCTAATCCCCGTTTTTCGATCCCACCGTTTTTTCGGTCCCCGTTTTTCTACACACCTATTGCACCTTACTAACTACCAACTCGCTAGCGCAGGCTAACTCCATGAATCCGCGCGCGCGCGATTTAAGACACAGCGCGTGATGCACGACAAGACAAATCTCTTACAGTGATACACAAAATACCAGGACAGGGCTCTGACAGTGCGTTTTTGCTATTTCCGATTTATGTTATCTTCTTTAACCATTCCAATAACACGGATATCGGAGGCCGAGGAGCCCTCAGACATGTGACAAGATCATCAATCGCAAATACGGATCCTCTGTAGCAGAAAAAGCGGGCGGCAAAATTCCCAGCACCTCCTTCTCGCCATCACCCCAGACGCGTCCGCCCTTTTCAGAGATGTGATTAACGCATTCGATGTCATGAGGATCAAATTCAATCAAATCAAAGTGTTTTTCATTGACCTAAGCATCAACGCAGCAATAAGAAAATAATCTATAAACGGCCTTTACGGATGAAAGTAAGAGCTAAGAAACAAACGCCCTATTTTAAAGGCTTCTTTCCCCAACCATGAACGCGCGTCTGGGAAAGGAGTCCCTTCCTTATATTGATCTTCCTTGAAAATACTGGTCGTATAAAGTCGACATACCAGGCATTCCTTATGAGACTTTGGGTGGGAGTTTAGATTACTTACTTTGTAATTTCACGGTTTTATGGAGTATTGTAGCTCTACGCATGCAATTTCATTCAGGATGGTGACAGACATACAGATGCCCTGCGGCATCACATCATGTTCATTCTGAAAAGGATAAATGATGACACCCCAGGGTATTCTATGTCCTCTAACATCCTAGCCTAGTGCGCTCTGCGCAGAAATCGTTCACTTTTTGAAGAAAGACATGACACTTTTACATGACTTCTATAGCATCAGAGGTTTTCGGAAAAAAAATAGACCCAAAAATATTACGCCCCCCATAGTGGCCGGCCATATTGAATTCCAAAATGGCCACCAAATAACCGATTTTTATTATAGCCATATTCTCTTTTTCAGTACCTAGAAGGCAATATTCAGTGTCTATACCCGTGGTGGTCTTTAATTTTCATCCAATGGTTTCATCATTGAATTTTTAAGATGGCCGTCATAATTTTGCGACCAATTCGGTGAAGTCAAGTCGTCAACTGGTCGCAAAAGCCCTAAATTTTAAGGATTCTCCGGATATTAGAGGTGTCACTGCCTCGGGCAAGACCTTTTCAGGTCAATAGGCGTTCATCCAAGCTCAAGAGCAAAAGCGGATAAAGCACCTCGGCAATAAGACCGTGCAAGCAGGAATGGAGAACTACCCCCCTCCAATCACGATGGGGCGCTCAGCCAGCCGCTATCCCCCTACCAGGACTATCATGACCCTCAGAACCAAGAGGTGGCACCAGTGAACTAGGTTGGAAAGCTCCGGTGGTAAATGACATAGGAGTTAGGCAAAGACAAGGTTGGGGCCAATCCAAGGGTTGTGGTGGTCAAGGCTGGCCAAGCGGTCGCCTAAGACTACCCAGGACAGCCCTCTGCCACCTGTGGTGGGCGGTCATCTCATGGAATTTGCGGGGGGCATGTCAGGCAGTGGCCGCGGACCTTTGGGTTCTGCAGGGGTATCCCAATGCTGATTGTATCAAGAGTTCACGAAAAAAAAAAAAAATATGCCATTCTACCCCATTCCGAGGGTGAGGTTTATCTTCCTTAAGTTCCAAGAGACACTACCAAGTGGGACAAGCTCCAGCGGAAGAATACTGCTTGTTGTTTGGCACAACGACCGGCCGTGATATACCTCTCGATGCAGTCGGGGGGGTCGGGGGGTCTTCGTATCTACTCCACTTTAGTTAAACTACAAAACATATCTTGGCATGGATGCCCAACCTGAACCTTAAACCTTTAAACGGGTTTATCTGACCCCCGCAACTTCTCATTGGAGACCCTGAACACATACAGGTGGTTTCCCATTGGCAACCTTGCCATGGCAAACAGTGCACTCGAGCTGTGGGCTATCTTTCTTTCTGCATGAGCATGCCGTCACTGACCAAGGAAGAAGTAATCTTGGTCCTACAAATGCGACAACAATGACGGGTAATGACAGACATCAACAAGGGATTGATGATAAAAACCTCCTAGTCTCCGCAAGGAGACTCTGATGGAGTTGTGGCCGGCAACGGAACCTTGCTCTGATAGCGTCCCCTGTAATGGGGCGGAAACATCCTAGTGGACCCCACCCACCCCTTCCTCCTAGGAAGGGCACAAAGTTTCCAGGCTTCAACTATGTAAAGGGGTGGTCGTCCTTCATCCTGTGGAATTCACCTCTTCCAGCAGTTTGCTGGTCAATTTTTAGAGACTGTTACAGCGATCTTCCATGTGGACCCTATTTGGCCCTCGCCGTGAATCATCACCAGCTTCCGACATAATACTCGTGTGGAGTCAAGACCCCCCCCCCCCCCTTGCGATACCAAGAATCTTCGAGAAGGTTTCTCAGTCCGACAACTACTGGTTCTCTGCTGGTAGTCGCCCATGCTGTGCGGCCATCGACTGTGGATCCCCCGGCTTCAATCGCTAGTCAGGACGTTGATCTTTTTCCCCCCTCAGTACGGGGATCCAGGTATGCCGTCCTCTAGCCGACCTGTTCGTCCCAGGGCATCCCATCCACGCTCTCAAACCTGACTGTCTGCGCATTTCCGTGCAATAAATTGTTACATAGCATACGCGACTTTTGACAGAGACTACTGCGCTCCTTGCTCAGCAGGCGAAGATAAGAAGCTACCTCTAATAGTCTATCCGGTTTCTATAGATGGTGGCCATCGAGAGATCGATCCGCTTCCTGCGTTTGTAAGGCACATTGGGCATTTCCTAAAAGAAATCATTTTCACAGGTATTTGGTGCCCAACCAGTCAGGTGTGCTGACCCACAACGATTAGGGGCACCGTCCATCGGGGTTTCATCATATCCATCTCAGGTTTGTCTCTAATAGCCCAATCCTCACGAATCTGCGGAATAGCATTTTTCCGACACGTCACAAACCGCCCGGTTTGTTCGTGAACCTCGTTCCGGATCGCTGAGTGGGACCTGCTGTCTAGTGCTCTCCAGGTCTTAGCAATCTTAGGATTTTCAGTCCGGAGTTGAGCCACTTGAGATTATCAGTACTCTTTGATCGCCATGAATTCGGCGTTTTTTTCGTGGCAGTTCTCCTTTGGGACCGACGGGGTTCCCAATTTCTAAGGACGGGCGTCGCGCATTCCTAGTTGTCTGTTACCTTTTAGCTTCCTGGTCTGGGTTCTTTTTTCTCTTTCTTCGTCCCTTTTTCTTTGTTGTTCTCCACCCACTGCAATCCCTATCTTTGTTCCATTTTCCTTCCTAGCTCCGTCCACCCCCCTTGTTTCTACAGGACCAGGCATTAGCCGCGAAGGGGCAGAGAAACCTTGGAGAGTGCCCAACACTAAAGTGGTAATCAAGCGTACCGAAAGGCTTCGGAAGACAAACCGGTTTTCATCTCCTCGGCCGTCTCGGACCCCTCCCTAATCCCTAAATGCCATTTGCCAATTTCATAAATCACACAGAGCGGACCCCTGTCTCGTGTTACTACAGGGGAAAGCGCTCCTATATCTAACAACAACAAATCCGCTAACCCCTTTTTTTGTTGGTTCGTCAGGGTTGTTATTGCCATTTCTCCACAGGGACATAAGGGATATAGGTCCCATGCACGTGGAAGAGGCAGCTGTTGCTAATTGGCAGTTCTGTTTGCCGGAGAAGATGGCACAATCAAGCAGCTGAAGGTATTGACGGGGATACTCAAGAGCCCATACCTTCCCTTCCGTCTTCCACCGCCTGGATAACTACCAGTGTGATACTGTGCAAAAGTAGGTCGGCGGAGGGGAGCTACCCGTGGTGGGTGGGTTGGTGGTGGGTGGGTGGGTGGTTGGGGGAAGGGTACTCTCCATATGAAATGATATGGGTGTAAGACTCTGTTTCCCAGTGATCCCGGGCATTCGGTGACCCAAGAAAAATAGGTGGTCTTTTGGGTGAGTAGGAGATCCAAATGTCACAAAATGGGGGTTGTCCAAGGTGACAAATTTACAAAATTTTCCCAAAAAATGGTGTCTTTGGGTGAGATTTTTGTCAAAATTTTCTAACAAATAGCGGCCTTTGGGTGAATATTTTCCATTCCCCTACAATAGGGGCTTTTGGTGACAGTCGTTACAATTTTCACAAAATAGGGTCTTTGGGTGAAATTTTAAAGTGGTCTTTGAGGTGAAAACGATGCTGAAAAGCCTGGGTCTTACCGCCTTACATGACGGCGTCATTCCAAGAATGGGAGGTTCCCCCCGGTAACCATCGAGACCGCGTGTATTTGCCTTCAAAGTGACAGGGGGGGGGGTACGCCTAAGCGATCAATTAACACGTTCCCTGCGTGACCTTAAGACGCATCCACAATGTTTATTCCCTCAAGGTCTCGGGAAGATTATATTCTTTTAACCATTTGGAGAACAATTTGGGTTAAAGGAAGGCTATTCGGAAAAAGATGTTCAGAGAAAGGTATATAGGGCGATAGAGAAGAGAGTGGTGAGGGCAGGTGAAGCCGGTCGGCTGTTAGGTCTAAAGGGGAAGAGATGATACTATGGGGGGAGGGTGGAAAGGGGCGGGAGGGGGGCTGAGTGGCAGCAGGAGACGAGTATGTGGAGAGTTAATCATAGAAAGAAGAGCTGCGAGAGCGTGTTATATGTCGTAGTAAGCGGGAGCTGGTTGGTGTGACTCGCGGTAAGGACGATAGGAGCGGTGAAGGTGAGGAGCAAAGAAGGTTCGGGGGTGGGTAGGGAATGGAGTGGTTGGGAAAGAGTGCTGGAGTTTTTGGTGGGTGTGCTGTGGGTGCGGGTGTTAGCAGTGAATGGGTGGGTGGGGGAAACTTGGGGTAAGGCGCGAATGGTGAGGGGTGTATTTCGTTTGGTTGAGGTGGGTGTGTGGGGAGAGACAGGGAGTTTGGGATAGGGTTGGAAGAGGGGTGGGGGAGGTTGTTAGCGGGGCCGGAAAATCGAATGACGTACCAGGGGGGGGAAAGGGCGATTCACCCTGTGTTGGCGGTTAATCGTCCGAAATTTAGGTTCGGCGCTGCCGGTGGACTATTTTCACGGTAGCGTACGTTTTTTTATCTGGTATAGAGGTTTTGGTCGGCCCAAACGAGACACAACTGCTAGAAATCAATCATATTTTTGGAATTAAAATCTTAGTCTGTCCGCTATCTTGAAATCATATGGTAGCCCCCAGAACACCTTATGATCACTTAAAGTTCCTTGGTATCAAAACCATAGATAGAGACACCTGAACTTTAATCGGAACTGCTACATGAACATGAAATAGGGCTAAAAATGGAAAAATTGACATGCCATTTTAAAAATTTCAGCAGCCTCTTTGAATTCATATTGCCGCCACCAAAAATTCTGAATCACCACAAGGTCGTTCATTGGTATCAAACCATACCTTGTAACTGGATTTAACCCATAAAAACAAACACCGGGGTGGGGGTAACCGGGTATAGTTCCCATCAGCTAAGCTAAAGTTAACAATTCTGCGAACCTCTCCCACTTACAAAACTGTGAGATTTCGCCGCCCTATCGATTGAGGGATCTCATTAAATGACGTTGCGTGACGTCAGAATATTTGGTTGTTGAATCATTGGAAATTTGTATTTTCCAATGTGTAGAAGCTGTCAACATTTCCCCACATGCGCATCGTAATGATAGGTGTAGCAAATAAGCCCATTCTAGCAATTGATGGCTACTTTCCCCGTGCCAAATCGGATTATGATGAGCTTCAGCGGATTTACGCAATCGTTCGGCCATTCTCCTCAAATGAGTCTACCAAAAAGAAGACCCCCTAGCTTGCTAAAAATTGGTATTTAGCAAAGGGCATAGATAAACATCTAAAATTCAGATTAACACGAAACTAGGGCTCACAGACAATATTAACATAAAAATAGAGTATTTTTACTGTATCCCTAAGCATAGAAAACAAATCATAAATTAGCACTTTCACTTCCTCTTACTTAAATAATTTACTATAATATATAATGAACCTTCCATATATATATATATACTATATATATATATATATATATATATATATATATATATATAATATATCATATATATTATATTATACTCCTCAAATAGGTCTACAAACGCGATGTTCACGTGTGTTAAGTATCTGAGGTAGACCTATTTGAGTAGTATAATATGGATTTGACACTCTATATAATAATCCTCAAAAGTCTACAAACAACTCTATTTTCACGTGTGTTAGTTATAAGGAGGTAGACCTATTGAGGAGTATATATATAGTGCGACAAAGCTCACATTAGAATATCACCCGTCCTGAGGACGAGAACAGTGGTTTTCTTTTGGGGGATTTATAGCCTGCTATCGCCAAAGGGGGTACAGTAGTTTTGTGGGGAAAGAAGGGTTAAACGGAAAAGGAAGGAAGGAAAAAGTCGCAAAGGTAGGACCTATGTTTTTTGGTATTATTCTTGTTAGAGTAAACCTTGAAAGAACACTAATGAAATTATGGGAGACCCTATTTGTTTCTACCGTGTTTTATTCCTTATTGATTTAAAAGATAGTGTGAGTATTTTCTATTTTTTAATATTGGTGAGAGATAGGCCTATAGGGTCATTAGAGTCAACAAAAATTCAGGTAACGGATAGCCAGCCTTCTACATATTGAATGCGTGATTAGTATTTTAGGGTACGGGTTAGGGTATTATTAGGGCTTAGGGTCAACCCATTTCCCTAACCTTAATTCTATGTAACCCTTAATTTCACTAAATTAATGTTATGAATTGCTATAATGGCCTAAAGTCCATTATAGCGGTGTCCCACGACGCCATTTTTGCATGAAACATTTTTAATTTTATTCGCATGTATGGTGGTTCTATGGCTGTTTTGCAAAAAAATTTTAGTTTTGGAAACATATTTGAAACAATATTTTATAGTTTTGGCAAAATATTTTTAAGTTTTTGTCAAATATTCAGAGTTTTGCAAAAATAATTCAGAGGTTATTGCAAAAATATTTCAAGGTTTGCAAAAATATTTCATAGTTTTGCAAACAATAATTTTGGGTTAAAAAAATATGCCAATATTTTTGCAGAACATTTTCAGCTTTGCAAAATATATTTATAGTTTTGCAAGAATATTTATAGTTTAGAGCGAAAAACGTGATTTGTATCCCCATAGAGTACTCAATGTACAAATTAAATTGGTCGACCAAAATGGGGCAATTTCCCAAAGAAAAAAAAAAAAAAAAAAAACAAATGTGTATCATACACTCCCCACCTCCCACATCCTCTATGCCCTAAGATAAATGGAAGAAAAATAGTAGCTTTCTTCTTGATACCAAAATTTTTTACCACTCGGTAAAATACGGTTCTGGGGACGAGGCTATTAAGCGTCGGGGCCCTGGCCCTTTAATAGAGTACCGAAGCTGACGTCACAAAAACCTTTTTTTTTGCATTACCAAAGCGTTTTGGAATATCATGTATGGTGGAGCATGGAGAAGAAATCAATCAACACAGCTCCACATTTGGTGGGATGTTCACGTGGGGCCGCGATATATGTCTGCATGAATACATAATTTCAGCGATAAATGCAACTCTAAAAATAGTTTTTGCGAAACTCTGAAATATTTTTGCAAACCTGACATATTTTTGCAAAACTCTGAAATATTTTTGCAAAACTCTGAAATATTTTTGGCAAAACTATAGAAATATATGTTTGGCAATAGTTTTTTCCAAAACTCATTTTTTTTGCAAAAATTAGAAATAATTCGCAAATTAAAATTTTTCATGCAAAATTGGCTTCCGTGGGACACCGTACCAATGTTCTTCCAATATAGAATTTCATGGAGAATTGAGAATTGGGTGTGAGATTTTTTTAAGTTTCTTGGGTGTTGTATAATGTGGGATTTTGTACAGGGGTTAAACATAAAAAGGTTTTCTACAAGGTATAGTTTGCCATATTTACGAGACCTTATTGTTTAGTAGTCAATAGGCAAACAAGAAAGTTCAGGGTTCATTATTTATATAATGGTCCGATTTTGTTGAAACTGTCATATACTACAGGTTGTCTCAGAAAGAATTACACCTAACTATAGCGAACCATAACTTCAAAAGTAAGTTTCACATTTGAGAAATTTAGAAAATAGCTTAAACCTCAATTACTATTAAACTATTTTAATGTAAACATCGTATAACTCGACTCGGTTCATTATTTTTTGTAAAAATAAGCGATATGTAACCATGATCAATGGAACATCCTTCCAAGTTTTTGCTCCATTTGTATTTTAACTACCACTGATTACTTGTGTGTTATCTGTTTTCAAGCTATCTTCTTTCATTCCCCAAAGAACCGACCTTGTTTAATATTTTTGTGAGTTCATTGCCATTTGTTCTTTTTATTAATTAACAATAACCGTGACAATTATACAAAAATCCACAAGAAAAACAAAACATGGTAAATAAAAAGAATGATCACCCTTATTAGAAAACAACACCAATAGATTATTCCAATAGTTTTTATTCAATTAGCATCTGTTCAAGATGGTGGAATCTAACATTTAACTAACAACGGCATGGATTTAGTGTCAATTCAAAATTCCCTGTTTTAATCTATGCTCGTGTTATATGAAGTACCGGCACTAGACAAGATGGTTTTGGTCATGTCGCCCCATACAAAGGGCTTTGTGGTTTTCAAGATATGCCGAAGCTGGTTCATAACATTACTCTGGTCATACAGAATTTAGATAAGATTCCACAGAATCCTCCTTGCAAGAATACAAGTCTTTACAATGTTAATACGTACCAGTGAAAATGGGTACGAAGTAAAAATGTGAACAAGAGCCGCTGGTGAAGGCGAGAACCCGCCCGAACTTACAGAACATTGGCAGTCATCAACTAAGTCTTCGTCAAATCCAGACCAAGTTGCAGATACAGGTTGCACAAATAACTTTGCATTTGTTTGGCATGCTGGATAACAAATCTTAATGCATTTCATCAAAATGGAAAATCACACAACTGAATACAATTCTTGTGCTCTTAGCAGAAAAGAGGTGAACATTTGGTGTAACCCGTCTATATTTTTAAATGCACAACCTAGTTGGGTATCAACTTTACCTACTTTCGTTTTCAGAGAGAATATTAAGTTTCAAAGCATAACTTTTCCTAGAAAGCTGCTATGATATGCAATTTAAATTAAATGAAAAAGGAATTTGCCCGGATTGGCGGACAGCAAGGTATTAACATCTATTTGTCAAAAAGACTGAAGATTTCACTGACGATTTCTTCAATTTCTTCAATTTTTAAAGTGAAACAGAATGTAAGTTTCTTTTGTAATGTATGTGTGCAATATTATGTTAACCGTACAAGCTAATATTATCGTATTTTGTTTTAAAAAATAAATGAAAGAAGTATTGATTTTTCCTCGCCTGTTCTGTCTGATCACTTTAATTACAAAACTGGGAAGCGTCCATTGACATGTGTTACATATCGCTATTCTCATCAAACTACTGACCGAATCGAGTGCTGTTTAGCAATTACAATATTGAAAAATAATTGTAGTTTAAGATTCTTTTAAATTTTAATCAAATGTGATGCTACTTTTAGAGTTTGGTCACCGATAGTTTAGGGGTGTAATTCTTTTCATCTGAGAACCCTGTAAATAAGATAATGATATAATTCCGTGTTTTCACCTTTCAAAGTTAGACTTTTACAGATTGCTAGCGTCTCCCATAGATCCTGTGACACACGGCCTATATTTTGCCCTCTTAATTATCATCAAATAATGTCATGACACAAACGGAACCGGTGTTATCTTTACTGAACATTAGGGTTACATACTTTAAATACATTTTGCCCCCTTGTGACCCCTGTAATAAATCTTGCCCCTATATACATCAGAATACATCCCAAAACCCACTTTAACAAAATGACACACTGCATTTATTATGGATCTTCATACATTTCGATTTAGAAAAACCTTGGTTGCAAAATTGTAATTATAAAATTCACAAAAATACAGTTCACATGTACTATAATATTAACCCTATTTTATTAGATATATAATTTTTTTTGCAAAAGAGAAATACTGCGCAAATTAAATTTTTCATGCAAAATTTGCGTCCGTGGGACACCGTCAATGTTCTTCCAATAGATGAATTTCATGGAGAATCTGAGAAGGGGTGTAATTTTTTTAATGTGTTCTTGTGTGTTTTATAAGGGGGATTTGTACAGTGGTAAACAATAAAATGGTTTCTAACAGGTTAGTTTGCCATATTACGACCTATTGTTTTAGTACAATGCAGCAATAAAGTTCAGGGGGTCTTATTTATAGAATGGTCCATTTTGTGAAACTGTCATCTACAGGGTGTCTCAGAAGAATTACAACCCCTACCTATAGGCGACCATAACTTCAAAAGTAAGTATCACATTTGAGAATTAGAAATAATTTAAACCGCAATTACATTTAACATTTTAATGTAAACACTCACTCGACTCGGTTCATAGTTTTGAAGAAATAAGCGATTATGTAACACATGTCAATGGACACTTCTTCCAAGTTGCTCCATTTGTGTTAACTACAACTGATTACTTGTGTTAGCTGTTCAAGCTATCTTCTTTTCATTCCCAATACACCGGCCTGTTTAATATTTTGTGAGTTCATTGCCATTTGTTCGTTTTATTAAGTACAATAACCGTGACAATTATAACAAAAATCCAACAAGAAAAACACAACATGGTAAAGAAAAAGAATGATCATCTCTATTAGAAAACCACACCAATAAGATTATTCACAATAGTTTTTATTCAAATTAGGCATCTTATTCCAAGATTTGGATTCTACATTAAACTAACAAAGGCATGATTTGAGTGCAATTCAAAATTCACGTGTTTTAATCTATACTCGCGTTATATGAAGTACTGGCCCAGACACGATGGTTGGTCATGTCGCCCCATACAAAGGGCGATTTGTTGTTTTCAGATATGCCGAAACTTGTCATAACATTACTCTGGTCAGACAGGAATTTTAGGTTAAGATTCCACAGAAATCCTTCACTTTGCAAGAAGACAATCTTAAACAATGTTAAGAGTACCGGAAAATGGGTACAATTAAATTTGGAACAAGAGCCGCTGTGGAAGCGGAGAACCGCCCCGAACTTACAGAACAATTGCAGTCATCAACGAAGTCTTCGTCTAGCCAAGACAAAGTTGCAGATAACAATGTGTCACAAATACGTTGCATTGGTGGCATGCTGGATATACCAATCTTGAATGCATTTCATCAAAAATGGAAATCGACACACTTGAATCAATTTCTAGCAAACGAAAAAGGTGAACATTTGGTGGAACCCGTTCTTATATTTTTTATAATGCACAACCTAGTTGGGTATCAAACTTGTACTTCGTGTTTTCAATAGTTAATTCAAGCAAAAAAAAAAAAAAAAAAAAATACTTTTCTAGAAAGCTGCCTGAATGATTGCAATTTAACAATTAAATGAAAAAGAATTTGCCTGTTGGCGACAGCCATGTATTAACATTAATTTGTTCAAAA
>JAMKCH010041389.1:0-12080 GCA_023653785.1 Ophioderma brevispina
TCAGAAAACAGATCAAAAAAAAATTTGTTTCAAACCGCTGTGTCCTCCTTTTGATCCTAAACCAAAACCTCCTACACCAGCCACACCTGCAGGGGGTTTTGAGGAAATGCACCCCTTTCTGCACCAAATGGGAATGCTTGCACAATGTCAGCCCTGTGTGTAAATACAATTGTCCTGAACTATATACTGCCCTGACCTCCTACTGAGATCCACAACTGGCTGCTCCTGCAATCTGTAACATCTCACCAAGCTCTCCTTATATACCCTATTTCACAGCTAGTATTTCTAATAACCTAAAAATAGATATTACCACATCATCTGCAAAAACATAACCTAACTCTATCACAATTAGAGAGAACATATACACATACAACAATAGTAAACTCTAAAATCATTACACTGAGCTTATTTCCTTTAAACCATTTTGACTGAAACAATATGCATTTTCCTTCTTGAGAGTGAAATTCCCCAAAATACAAATACAACCCCCTAAAGAGAAATGGAACGTCCCTTCCATGACCCCAGTCACACCCTGTCAGCTTACTCTCCCTCAGCTCCGTTTTGGCAGCTAGCTAGACGGACGTGTCCCGATCGCGGCTCTATTTACTACTGCCAAACTTGAGATTATATTGATATAAGACTGTGTCTCTTGCGGAATACTCCTATTACTACTACCACACTACCTTGGATATATAAGGATTATATTCTAAGGAATAAGCACTCTTGGACGCCAAAATACACGTGAATTTATACCTCCGACGGAGAGCTTCTTGTGTTGTTAGCCTTTTTTAACCGGGCCATGCGGGTCATGTGATAGTTTGTGCTGGAAAAAGGTAAACAAAGGCCGCCACATGTTTGCGTGCTTTGGATGCCTTGCTTTGTTTTGTGAGCCTGTTCTTTTCTGTGTGGTTTCTACTATCAATTAAACAGTTCTATATGGGTTAGTGTGTCATTTATTTTTATATATGCTTGTGGTGTATTTAATAAAATATGTTGAAACTGACTTAGAAAAATTTCTTTACGTTTGTTGACTCAGTTACCGAGACGGTTTTTTAGTCCCTTCGTTTTCGTGTCGGAAGTCCTCCACGGCACGCTTGTAATTTTCTTATCTGTTTTCTGGACACGGGTAATCCATCTGGCTCGCTTCACCCCGTCTGCATAATGCCGCACTTGCCCGCCCCCTTCTCATCTTTCGATCCCCTTCCCTCTTTGCGTTTAACACCGGCAATGCTCCCACACCGACCGGTGCCTGTCATTCTGCATTGGACTATCCGACGCCCATTGGGCAGCCTTAGAGCTCGGGTATTCTTCCTTTACGGCGGGTCCTTTAGTATGCATACCTTCGGAGTCAAAAGGCCTTCGGCCTTGGCTGGTTCGGCGCTAGGTCTTCTAGGCCTTGGTGGTCCTTGCCTAGCTCTGGCGGTAGCCCCTTCTGCCTAGCCGGTCCTCGCCCTCTAGTGGACTCTACCTTGGCGTTGGTCACTCTGCTGCTCCCCTCCGTGGGGCTCAGCCGAGCCGGGCCTGGTGACTGTTGCCGTCTGGCGTTAGTCTCGTCTCCCTCGGTGAGATAGGCCGTGTATCCTGGCCGGTTGACTTCGGTCGGGATACTGGTCTTTGGGTCTTTGTCCCCGACTTCCTCTGGGAGTTCGTGGCCCTGGTCCTGGGGGTTCTATCGGCACACCTTTGGTGCTGGTCCGCGTTGACCTGGGCCTTGGGCCCTTCGTCGTCTAGCCTTTGACTACTCGACTCTGACCTTTATCTCCCTTTGGGACTACTGCCTTGGTCTCTCCATGCAGCTCTGTTTTGCCTTCGTCGGGGCCTAGCCTGGCTAAGTCTGGCCTTCGGCCTATGGCTAACTGCCCCTCTGCTTGGTGGGGCTACACGCCCCCCCTCGGGGTTGAGCCCCGCGTCTATGGCGGCTTGGTTTTGGCTCCTGTCGGGGCTATCTAGGCCGGCCTAGGCTGGGTTTTGAATTTTTCTCCTTCCCCTCTTGGCCTTACCTCTGTATAAGGGACTTGACCTTGCTTGGCTGTTTCTCCTCCTGCCCTTCTGTCCTCTCCCGTGCGGACACGAGAATCCCTCCTTCTCCGAGCCAGCTGGCGCCCTCAGTGGGGCCCTAGCCTTTTGGGCCCCAGTTTCCTCTGGCCTCGGTCATTCCGTCTATGCACTGTTCTTTTGTTCTTGCTCTGGGGCTCGGCTCCCACCCAGTTGAATGCCTCGACCCCTCTTGGTTCTCTGTTTTTTAGCCGGGCGCTGTTGTTAGGTCATGTTGTCTAACCTTAGCGGTGGCCCAGGGCTTACTTCTCCCCCCTTGGGCTAGCCCTTGAGGTCGTTTGTGACTTTTCCTGACGCCACCCACCCTGGGCTATGCGTCTTGACGCTTAGGCCCCTTCTCCTCTCGTCCTGGGAGCTAGGGGCTGCCTCGACAGTTTTCACAACTCCCTCGCTTCGGTCGGGGGCGCTGTGACACACACCCCTGGGCCCCCGTTCCCTTGGAACGCCGGCCCGGGTGTACTCCCGTCTCATCGGAATCTGGCAGGGCGGGTTCGTCCCCTTCCGGCGGTTCCAGGCCTTCTGTTGTCTCGACCCCCTCGTGCGTTGACTTTCACGCATGCTTAGGTCATTTCTTACTGGCGGGCGTGGCTTTCGTTTCCCTGGCGAGTTTTTTTGCAACTTGATCTTGTGCCATTCTCCTTTGGTACTCTGGATTCTGTCGGCACTTTTCGGTGCTTAGGCTCCCGTCTGATCCTTAGGCGATCTGGAGCCGTGACTGTGGCTACCCGCTTGGTTACGATTTGGGGGATCTTTGTCCCCTCTTGTCGGGTCGGTCATCAGACCTTGACCTGGAGTTCGTCCGGATATGGATGCCTTTCGCTCCCTGGCGGCATGTCTCCGGAGCGTTTTCCCCGCTTGGAGCCATCCCCATGTCTATTGTCTCAAGTTCTGGTTGACGATTTGTTACTCCCACTTCTCGAGACCTGGTGACATCTGGTCGGGATCAGTCCAGTCGGTCCCTTCGGTCATTGTGGGACTGGTCCCCTCACAGGGCGGGACTTTGTCCTTTCCTTCTGACTCGACTTTTTGCTTTCCAAGCGGGATATCGTGTCAGGACCGCTGTTTGTCCACGGACCACCTTTTGGAGGCGCCCTTCTTCCCGTAGCGCAGAGTTCGGTTGCGTGGCTAGGTGTTCTGCCTCCTTGATATTGAGCTGTCGTTCGTTCAAAGATCTTTTGGGTGTCCCAGTTTCCATGATCATTCTGTTCTTTCTCGACTTAGTCCCTCCATCTTTTGCAGTCGTTCCACTGGCGGGGGTTCTGCGCTCGAGCATCTCGGGCATCTCGATATACTCTCGAGTATCTCGGGTATCTTCTCGAGCCCTAGGAAGCTTCTTTCGGTTCGCCCCTTGGGGCTCGACCCGTATTTCTGTGAAGCGTCCTTTAGCCCCTCTCCTGGTGATTTCTTAGGGTTCGGCCCACTTGTCTACCATTCGGGCCGGCCGTCTGGCCCCTGTTCGGGGAAGTGCTAGCTATGACCGCCTTACCGCTGTCCGGCACTGATGCCGTGATTCCCGGTTTTATCTAGATTGTCTCGTTCATCACTCGGTACTCTGTCTGCCTCCGAGTCGAGGCCTGGATTGTCCCCTCCTGTTTATCCCGGCTGTGACAGCCGTGGCGGTGAGACTTTTCTCTTACTTTAAGGCTTGGTTATCAAACTCTGATCGGCCATTGTCCGGAGTTTTGGTGACCGACCTCACCATCCACATTGGATGTTGTTTGGTTCATCCTTCGATGACGTTGGCATGTCCCATTAACTCCTAAAGGTGCGTTTCCAGTCCCTAAAAAAAAAACAAAAAACAAACCAAAAACCCCCCCCAAATAAAAAAAAAACAAACTCGAAATTAGTTCCTCGCGGGATCTAATTGTTTTTAATCGGCGGATTTCATTGGCGTAGCCCCGATTGTCCCTCGGGCGCAGCATCGCTCTAGTTTTCCGCCTCTACTACACTTTCGGGTCACCTCCCCAGTTGAATTCGCTCGCAGATCTTGTTTCTCCCTTGTTAGCTTTTTCCCCCGGGTCGGATTGGGTTTATCTTCCAGCCCTCTTGACAGGGCTGGTTTTTATCCGCTATCCTTCGCATCTCTCCTCCCCCTCGGGTCAGAGTCTGTTTTCTTCCTGTTTGTTTCGTCTGTGTGTTCGTTCGGGCTCCCGCTCTCGGGGCCCGTTCGTCCGTTTTTTGGATAGTCTTCTCCTGTCCCGCGGCCTTTACGGCGGTCGGCCTTGCGTTTCCTTGAGTATTCGAGCTACTTGTAAGCCCTTGAAGCCTTGTTCTTTGCCATTCCTGAGGACTTTTCGGCTTTTCTATGGCCTACGTCGCACTTCCGTCTCCTTCAGAGTTTTTCTTCTCACCTATTTCCTTAGGCTTGATTTTTCTTTGTAGGAATCTCTGCACTTGCTCTGTTCCAAAAGACTAGCCAAGGCATTAAACCAATATAAATTTCAGGTCCTAATACTCACCTCTGGTGTAAGCCACCCTTTAGGTGAGTTTTTTGGTGCCTGACTTTTTGGAATCTAGATTCATGTGTTTCATGCCCTGGCGTCTTTTGTTCCAACCATTGGCTGCACCTTTTGACCCGCTCTCTGAAACATTATGTTCCACCTCCGACTAGTAGGAGCTATTCTGGTGTTGATTGAAAATATTCATTCAACGAAGGTTAATGCAATAGTTTCAGTCAACATTGGTTTAAAGGAAATCAGCTCAGTGTAATGATTTATCAAAAACATTTTATGTTTTTATAATCATATAACGAGGCCTGATTTCCTTCCAATGTGGACACTCCCCTCTGTCCCTACCCACACCATATAGTTTTTGTGCGTCGGGTGGGCTGGGCCAAAACGGAGCTGAGGGATAGTAATTGCCAGTGTTGCCAACAAAATTTCACTACCCGCGCAAAGGTGCCGCGCCAAGGCGCGGCAAATGACCAAAAGTAGCCCCCTTTTTCACGTTGTCCGCTTAGCGTATGTGAGGCCGCTATTTTTACGAAAAAATGCCAATTTTCGTTCTGATTTGTTTACTATTTTCTCTTTAATTATTATATTTATTTCTTTATTTATTTGTTTATTTTCTTTATTTGTTTATTTATGTATTTTTTATTATTTGGGGTTATTTATTTATTTGTTTATTTTTTGTTTAATTTATTTTCTCTATTTTGTTGCTTTCTTTGTCTTCATTTTATTTTTTAATTTTTCTCTATTCTTTATTCCTTTATTAACCACCCTCATTATCTATTTGCCAAAGTGGTCCTAAAAAGACTGTTTATGTGGTCCTGAGAAGACGTATATGTACAGCTGTCAGCCACAAATTACTCATGAAGACGGAATTGCAAGACGCATCAAAGAACGGCTATTATAAAATTCGTAATCAAAAAGAGAAACGATCAGATGGTATCTTTGTAGACAAATACCAGAAGAAGAATGACAAAGACTCACGAAGAAAGACCCGGGAAAAAGACCATTTATATGGTCCTGAGAAGGACTGTTGATGTACAGTTGACAGTCACAAATTAACTCTTGTTGATCATAAAAAAGCTGGTCTTTTTTTGTTGTTTTGTTAGGAGAAGATTTGTTATACATGATGGGTGAGGCGCCTATTCCCCGTCGTGTAAGGAGCATCCTTGCAGCTTAGTAAGGTTTAAATTGCCCTCTCATGTGTACCACCCATGACGGTCACTTTTTGTCCCAGGCTTTTTGTTTGGATAATTATTTTTTTATCCTGAGTGAGCACCTACTCCCCGTCGTGTACGGAGCACAAAGGCTGACAAAGCACTCAGATCACGGGATGTGACAGTGCAGAGTTTTGTACCATTGTTTCATACCCGAGGCGAGTACCCCCTGTAGTGAATGCAGGAGATTGCAGGTAAAGCATTTTCAAGAAGAAAGGAGGCGCTAATCAATTACGGACCTTTAAAACTTCTCGGAGATGAAATAATGATGTACAGAGGGATAAAGGATACCCGCGGGTGCCGCGCTGGTGCCGCGCCTTGGTACTATGAAAAGTAGCCCAAGTTGGGGAAACCCGCGGCGGCCTTTTTTTAGGCGTGGCAGGCATGTAAAAAGTAGCCCAATTGTCCCCCGCGGGTAAAACGCGGCATTGGCAACCCTGGTAATGTCGAAGGGGTGTGACCTGGGGTCACTGAAGGGACGTTCCCATTCTTTTAGGTGCGGGTTATGTGTATTTCCTGGGGCCATTTACTCTCACGAGGAAAAGCATATGTTTCAGTCAACATTGGAAGGAAATCGGGCCCTGGGGCCTCAGTTAAATGATTTATAATAACCATAACATGGTTTGAAATTTTGCAATCTTTTTGATCTCAAAGCATTAAAACAAGTTGACTAATTTTCTAAATTTAGCATCTTGAGGAATTCCATTCACTTCTTGCACATTCTGTATCTGTTGTAACAACGGGGATGATATCAATATAGCACTAGGGGAATTCCATTATAAACAAAGTACTTTTCCTGTGAGAAATCCACTTTCGCAAGTAAAATTGAGTAATAAAATAAAATAAAATAAAATATTTTTATCCCAAAACGTAGGCTAATATAACACTATTCATTCTCCTTTTAAACTAAACCAGACCTCCTACAACCACCGCACACCTGCAGCGGTCTAGAGGAAGACGCAGCACACCCCTTCCTGCACCAGAACGGGAAATAGGACCATTGGAAAGAATTATTGCTCCATTGATGAAGAATCACAGATATGAAGAGGACTTTCTACCAGTGATAGAAAATGTTGTCTTCACAAAAAAACAATGGGAAGTTGGAAAGTTTGGTAAAGGATCAGAAGTGGAAAGACAAAGGGGCTTTCTTCTTGCAGGTAAAGTTAGGAAAGTTCATCACAACCCTTACGATACTGCGTATTGTGATGAAAATCATATTTAGAGAATAAAGATGAGATTATTGTTTTGGCCATCTTACACGTCCGTTTTCTCACTCACATGTAGCCTATACGGCAGCTACACAATGTCTACTGCGGCAGCTACTGCACAGTACACATTGGGCTAATTGCGAGGCAGTAGCTGCAAGTAGGGCTACAAAGGACACAATTTTATTTAGGTATACAGTGATGTGGCTATTCTGCTGTACCTACCCCAATGGCTACCTGTAGTTGCCCACAAGGTGGAGAGAAGGTGGACGTGGTGTAGACAGTACCAGAGTAGACACGCAGCTACCACGTTGCTACTCCGCGGTTAACCATGACGCCATTTTGAGAGGGGGCATGAAAAATTTCATGAAATGAGGGCGCTATACACCTTTCTCTGTTTAGCATTTGAAAGTTTTTTTAGGAAAATCATTACGAAATTTAAATCGGCAATCAAAACCCCCCATATTCCCACACATGTAATAAAAAATGAAAATATATGCCAAAAATGTATAAAAAACAAAATTGGCCATGAGAAATACTGCGCGACTGAGAGCCGGTGTAATCACGTAGCTACTTCACGATGGGGGAGACAGCCGCTGTATGTACATATCCGTCTATGCGGCAAAAATACACGTAATCTTGGGGGAGAGTGTATGTCTAGTGGGTAGTAATCCATGTGTACTCGGTGGTAGCTGTGTGGTAAGACCATGAAAACATTGTCCGTGTAGATAGTGTCATATGGAGGGCATCCGATATTTGAGGTGGATAGCCGGCATTCCACCATGATAAATATTGATGACTCATTTTAAAGGGACAAATGAGATTTTTTCAACGTGAGCATCGCGACACCTTTCTCATTTGCTTGTGACCCCAAAAGGGGCGGGATCCCGGTTGGGAAGTAAGTGTGAGATTTTGACCACCTCTCTGGAGCATAGGGTGTGGCAAAAAACGTTCAAGAGTGGAAGCTATGCAATATATATTAGTGCTGACCACAATAGCAGTATGATTTATTCTGTAATGTTATCAAGGATTAGAATTGCAAATCTGGCACACCAAAATACTTGATGGTCTTGTAGTTAGGTAGCGACTTCATGATACAGTGGCTTGGGGTTCGAAATATCACTACTGCCTCTTTTTAAAATATATAAAATTTTCATAGTATTATCCCCATGGCATTCGAAAAGCAGAGGGGGATATTGCGAGGGTGGAATGTCCGTAGGTGTATGTATGTGTGGTCCAGTTGGTAGGGTGTGGTTCGGTTTTCTGTTTTAGCGTCTCCTTCGCAAAAGTTTAGTCCGATTTAAAAACCATTATCATGCTTTGAGGTGTACCAATAAGCGAAATATCGGATCTACGAATGATAATGATAAAATGGATGATTTGCGCCACTATTATTGTCTCGTATAGTTTTAAAATAGTGGGCTTGACTGCGTTCTCGCCCAATATTTTTGCAACTTCAAGCTTGCCAATAAATTTGGCTGAATCAATCCACTTTTATTACAGGACTTGGCGTTAAGGTGCAATAGGGGTTCCTTCATGTGGGATCTGCAAAAAAGGTCATAAAAAACCCCCCCCCCAAGGTTCAAATGTATCGAGGTCATGTTCCAGATGCCATCTTGCCAGGGGGATGACGCAAGTTACTTGCTGTATTTTTTTTCAGGTTAGCGGGAAAATTCTAAGGCCGAACGTCACAAGGTGGGTGGCACGAGGTGAACAGTCAAATATTCCAATGAAAAATGCACCCCACATATTCCAAATTCATAGATCAAAAAGTATTCCCCTACCCTAGGAAAAGTATACATTTTAGAAAAGCTTTTCCTCAAGGATCCCAAAAATGGCATTTAATTCATGGTAGGGGTAAGTATGAAAACACTATGGTTTAACCAACCTCAAAATTTTACCAGAAATTTCAATCACTTTAGAATTCCAAATTTTCTCTATGCTTCACCCTACTGGAGTTTTAAAGGTGAACGAGAGATGCAACAGATCGGTGTCTTTAAAAAATGAACGTTTACTTATTTTGGCCCTGATGTAACAGCTTTCCACAAATAATCCCCATCTGAAATTATGAAAGTGAGAAATGTTTCCTGTACAAAATGTGAAATTATATTTTCGTATAGGGCAAATTACGAAAGTCAGCCTATGTTTATTATGAAATATAAGCAAATCAAAATCACCCTTTTTCTCTACTTAAGACATTCTGTAGCTAATACAAGGTAAGAAATCTTTTGAGTGTCAATTATAGGAAATTACTATATGACACCAATATTTGGGTGCCCTCACAATCTCGTTTAGTTGCACCTTTAAATGCCACCGACTAGTTTATTTGCATTCTTCAAGCCAAAGCCAATAAATACATAGTTGGTTGGGTTTCACACCCATGCTTAATAGAAAAAAATCAGCCATGAAAATCGGCCACTCGAAAATCATGTTAAAAAAGTGCTTTTGTCAATATTCAAAAGTTGGAGATCAAGGGGGGGGGGTATACTACAAGTTTTCTGAGGTATAATTGTGATTTGAAACTTCTTAACAACAGTAAAATAACATATTAAAAGTTATCAAATCTATACAACTCACATGACTTTTCATATGATTGAATATCCATCAATGATGTTAATGTTCAGAGTGTCAGTATCAAATATACACTTTCTATGCATCTAATGTGTTGAAGACAAAGGTTTGATGTTTTTCCTTGACTGAGTTACATCAAGTCCTACATACACTATACTCTGCTTAGGAATTGTTGCTGTTCTTTCATCTCTTTTGTACAAACACCCTTCTCTAGATGTTTTCTCATAATTGTAGTATTTGCCAACAACTACCTCAGCACCAAGCTCGACCATAATGTAATTGAAATCAGGATGGACATGTGTTTCTTTATCTAAAGTAATTACACCCTCAGAGTCCACTTCAAATAAATGATAGTCGGTTCCTGGCTTGATAGCCACAACAGATCCCTTGCATACTAAATTGTATTTTCACTTCATTGCTGCTGGTGCTTGGAAAAGCTGACCTGCAGACCTACTCTCTGGTAACAAGTAGGTCTACATTTCATGTTAATAAATATCTTAATTATTAAAAGTGTTTTAATTAGCATACTTAATTAAAGGTACATTTTATTTTAATTAAATGGATTATTTTTAATGCCATTTTAATAATATTTGAACAAATTGTCATTCTATACGAAAATATTTGATGAAGCATACGCCTATGCATCACTTGCAAATTAATTTCTTCAAACAGTCACAGGTTAATTAACATAATTAATTAATTGGAAGTTAAAAATTTAAAATAACTAGATTTGTAGAGTCAATACATCATTTAACCTAATTACACATCATTTAACTTTATTTCATGCTACTAGGCAGTTATATAATAAAATGTAGAACTGCCATACACTATTACCATACATTCTCTATGGTACCGTGTCCTCACATCCACCACCCTGCATGCTTGTTAGCTTAATTACCCATAACTTTAATTTTCATTTATGTTAAAACATGGTTAGGGTATTAAATGAAAGGGGAAGAATCAGGCTTTAACATGGTACTAGAACGAATGTTGTATGTGCTCAAACGGATGTCGTTGTGGGGTACATACACACAGATCCTCACAGCTGACGAGTGACGATTCAGGTGTATCCCCATATGTTCTTAGTGTGGAGGCAACTAGGTTATCTTTCTCTTCTATCTGTTGGTCACAATATATAGGGTCATTCCATGCTAAACACCAAGGTGTGGAACCCACCCTCTCAGATTTTGTTGAAATTACAGTCAAATGTACATTTTGTGGTGCTACAGAGGAGGTCAAAAGGAAAATTCAAATTCCATTCCATTTCGAAGTTAAAGGCTTTCAAAGTTTTACGACTTGGCCTAAAAGTGAGCTAGCTTTTTCAGAAGACCCATATTTTAATGTAGCATCTTTGGTGGCCTTTTTCTCAGTAATTAAGCTATGTGAGATCTTCATTTTTCTTGTGACTACTAATCAACAAGTAAAAATACAGCCCTCATATAATGCCCAGCTGCAAAAAATGGACTAAAATGGACCACACATAGAGCAGGCGCGGATCCAGGGAAGGGGGCGGAGGGGACGGCGCCCCTCCCGGTAATTCTACAAAAATCTTGCAAAATCAGCCATATTTTGGAAGCTTTTGGACAAGGTTCAGCCTTTCAGCCCCCCGGTAACTTGGACGTTTTTCAAATCCTGGATCCGCACTGTAGCGGGCACTAACTTGACGCGTACACCTTATGTGAAGTTCTAGCATTGAACAAATATTAGCGTACCTATTCTACACGATAATGACTCATTGTGATATACGTTTGTTTTGTATTTTTGATGTCTTCAGTGAAAAACAGATGAAGGCAAAGTTTGCCCATTTTGTTTAAAGTTGCAGATAGAATTCAGAAACCTTTACCAGGAAAAAGTGCAAATTTGACTCTAAGTACTTGGAAAATTTTGAACTGGGTCACCAAACATGTCATGTAGAATTGTTTGGGACATGTTTTGCAATATTTCTGTCTGGTTTCAGTCTAAGAACTAACCTTAAAACATAAAAAAGACTAGACCTGAGGGTTTGGCAATAAGCATAATCTAAGCAATTTTAAAAACCATAACAAAAAAACAACTAAAAACTTATAAATTTAAAAGAATTTAAAATTTAAGTACTTAGGAGTAAGTAAAAATTTGATCCTAACTACATGGCATGAACATGTAAATTATGTATCTTTAATATATCCAAGCGCATGGGGGTTATTTATACGACTGTTCCAATAAAAAACTATACAATCAACAAACTAAAAATTATGAAAAATATCATGTGCATTTTTTGGCCGATATTTTGACTTATTGGTTATGACAAGCTCCGAAGATAAATCCTCGCTTTTATTCATCCAATTTGATGGACCCTAAGCGGAGAATTGTCAGTTGAACACAAAGGATAAAATACCACTTGGGCCAGTTTCCCCTGAGGTCCAAGAAAACTAAAGGTATAAGGCGGTAGCATCATTGTTGAGATTAAATCCTTTTAAACAAAAGACTATTGTACAGAGCCAGAATATCAGAGTGAATGTGTTATCATGCCATTGAATAATCACTATATTTATTTTTGTCAGTGAAAGCACCAGAACTATTATGTTGGATGTGAAAGAGGGACTCAC
>JAMKCH010041390.1:0-57522 GCA_023653785.1 Ophioderma brevispina
ATTTGTTTGTTAACCTAATTTACGAATCATGGAAGTTGGCTAGCTCAAGATTGTCCAACACACGTATATCAGAATTCTTTGTTCTGTAATCCAAAATAGTTTCGGAAAATTGTTTGATTCATGACAATTATCTATGTCGCATGTTTACCTTGTTAAAGATTTGTGTAGAAAGCAGCAAATTCGCGAATGAAATGGTGAAACGTGAAGTCTTCAGTTGAATCACATTGCTGTCTTTGTTTCGAGTTTCCAAACGAATACAAGATGCATGTGTGCATGCTGTTGTTCTTCAAATTTCCTTCAGTTTCAAGACTACCAGTTCTTACAAATTATCTTACAGCAATCGGATTAGTATCATCTTTTAGAAGAATGGTCTGTGCAGGGTTGCGTTTAGTAGAATTTAAATTCTTGAATTAGTGATTAGATTTAGACGAAAAACCTGTACAGATCCGTTTAGGTTTTGCCACCCCGCTCGTTTCTGTGTGTGCATTTCATTGATTTGAAATGATGTATTTGTATAGCGGCCCTTGTTAACAACACCGAAGGAAAGCTCCTGAGAAGCCATTTTCTACATATTTTTACCATTATCTATGTACATGTTCCAATAAATTGAGCCAGGCGTATACTAAATGTTGCGCTGGAAGTGACATAAATATACACTATTAAATCGCCAATTTTTCCTCTCATTTTGTGTATTGTTTAGGACTCTTTTATTACAGACACATATGGCGGTACTAAATCACTTATAAGTTAAAAATCCTGTTCTAGAAAATAGATGCGTATTGGTGCCGGGGGAGGGGCGCGTCTGATACCTTTTTCCCCCCTCGTGCGTTGACACCTTCTATGCCCTCGCCTTTCCCCATCTCACCTCTAGCTTTTCCCCTTCGCCTTGTCTCTACCGTTTATGTCTGCGCCCGATCTCCCTCTCCCCCTTGCGCCAGTTGTGTGGCATGCTGTGGTCTAAACGTCGCCGGTGGTGGTGGGTGGTCGTGTGGCGCCACGGGCCCATTTGTTGCGCTGGTGCCTGGGCGCGTGCGCTATGAAGTGCTCACCGTCGGCTGTGTGGTCTGTCCGTCGCCCATTGTGGGGATCGTGGAACATTCCACTAAATGTTATAGTGACATCGACTGAAAGAGAACTTTACTGGTGACAGTAGTGGGACACACATATGGACTTATTGAACTTCTCTTTCGCGTATCACTGGTAGTTCCACTCAAACATTTTACACCCAGCTGGTTAAATTGCCCTTTTATTATGGTTGAAGATGGTTTGTATCGATCCAGACTCGAAGCAGGTAGTTAATTTGCATTTATTTAGTTTTCGATTTTTTATTTTTGTTATGGTAGAAAGGTTTTGGACACAGTGAATTGCTCTTGCCAAATGTCTATATCGTCTTTATTTTTAAATTTCTCCACTTCCACACTATGTTTCCATTAAGATCTCGCATACTACTCCATTTCCTTTAGATACATGTAACCATTATCTGAGTCCCATGAGTAAATTTATAATCGTCATTAAACGATAATATCAACTCCGCAAACCAAACTCAATTTCATCACTGTCAGTCATATAAATTTAAAAATATATAAAAAAACTGATTCATCACATGACGTGCAATTCCTTTTAAGTATTTTTATTAGTTTTGCAGTTTTTTTGTGTCTCTGCAAGAATTGCAGAATGCACATATCAGGAGTACTTCCCAGGTTTTTTTGTCTGGTATCTTTGGTCACAATGTTAACTCCTTAATTTGCCTGCCCGTATGAATATTCTGTAAGGGCTACGATGATGTAACTTGGTGGAAAGGAGGGGCATGGTGGGTACATGTTCATGGTGCAATTTTCACGTGAGTTGGCAAGAATCAAAATTACTGGAAATGACAACACTTAATGTGATTCAATGGGAGAAATTGATTCTCTATCTGGATGCTACGAGAATCACTGCGAGAATCGAATATGTGATTCTCGTCGAATTTGCATCCTGATGTTGGGCCCTCATGTGACCTTTGGCCCCATTCACAAACCCCGAAGGTACAGCGGTCCGGTAAGTATTTCCACGGTGTAGTCTGTGTCACAGACTGGGAAAGATATTATAATAAATTGGTACTGTGCGAGAGCTTAACGTTATCATGTCATAGCGAATCTGTGTAAATGAAACGAAATCTCAATATCTCTGGAAAACGAACTCGGTTCTATGAGGTTTTTTGCATCAGAGGGTCCGTTACTATGTTTTTGTTTTTATTATGTCTCGTAATTGGGCCTGAACCTATAGAACCTAGCGAGAAAATTGAGCGTTTTTGTCGGGTACTTCGGTGCACCGAAAAGTGAACACGCAATCGCTACGGTCGTCATCATTTTCCCACAATGCTTTCGTATATACCGTCCTTGAGAATTTTCCAAACACTGGTTTCAATTTACAAACAACACCAACTTTTTTTTTGCCATTTTAGAAAACAGATTAACGCACTTATGGAACTGGACCCGGCCATACCCCGGCAGCAGAAACGATACTACTACTCACTCGCGGTCCTGGACCGCGATGTATTTCTTTTATGATGTGGTATGGAAATTCACAATATGATGGTGCACACTTTTGACAAGTGGCTGGCATGTTTTTTCTCCTAATGAAGAGCCTTTTTATTAGCCATTTTTGGTTTGTTTCTAATTTAAAAAAAGCAACAGTTTGTGAGTTTGGTGTAAATGTTTCAGGTGTATAACGTACAAAAGTCATAAATGTTTAAGTAAATAATTTCCCCTCATAAATCTGTTACTAGGGGTTCAAAGTGTGAACCGATTAGCATCCTGTAAAGCTTCAGGGTTTTTTTTGTTCATTTGTGAAGTTATGAGTGCCTACGACATTAACAACAACTACTTCCTGTGCACAATTTGAGACTATTGTGATGATCATTCTATGTGTGTCCCATTTTTTGTTGACCTAAGCAATGCTAATTGTAATGTTCTCAATGTGAGCTTTTCACATAATAGTTTAGCAGGGTTTTGTCCATTAAGCGGCAGAATAAAGTTCATATTTGGTATAAATTAAAAACTAGCATCACACTATGACTACAGTACAATCTTGCATCTTATATTGATGTGTTGCAAAAGTATTTCAACAAATAAACACTCTTGCATAAAAATTGAAGCATTTATAAAGATAATGACATTGTTCTGTTTTAAAGATTTATTTTAAATAGTTTGCTATCTGATTACAAGAGAACTAATTGTAATGTTAATGCTTTATAATGACAATTAAGTGTTTTAGGCATCGATACCATCTAGGTGTTCACCCTAACTTGTGCATATTGACATGTTGTGAACTTTAAATGTACAACGACTAGGTTTCCCTCACATATCATGTCTCCCTAAAAAAATCCGAAAGTACTGATTTTGCACTGATGTAAAGCTTTCCATCAAAATAATCTCCCCCAGCTGAAAGGATAGCTGCGAAATATTTCTTTGGTCTAAAAATTGTGAAATTTCTAATTTCGTATAGGTAGCAAACAAGAAATTCAGCCTATGTTTTTAGTCAGTGATTAAAGCAAAGTAGAATCTCCTTTTTTCCTCTTTTAAGACCTTTATGTAGCCAATACCTCTGTAAGAAATCTAGTGAGTGTCTAATCCGCTATGAAATTAACTATACGCCCAATGTTTTTGGGTGCCGCAAAATTCTTGTTTCACCTTGTAATGGTGCTGTGTAGAAAAAACCATTGGCACATTGTACTGATCAGTGCCATTTCTGTCTTTTTTCCAATCCCTTATAAAAAAGCAATTTCTTGGAAGTCTTTACACAAGTCTGGAAGTTATTGAAGATTACAGCAGGCCTTTACATCTAGAAATTGTTGGAGCTTCTGCTATCACACTCCTATTTTACCGAGGAGCATGATAAGGAGCTCGATTTCATTTCCAAGCCTTAAATATAACATACATTACTCAAGAAGCAAGGAGCTCAAAAAATAACACTCCTGACACTTTAGAAGGAGCTCTTCGATGAGCTCCGGAGCTATTGCTCTCATAAAAAATGAAGGCCTGATATATAACAAATCCTATGCCTGCACAGATACTATACATTGACACATGCTATTTGTTATTATTTTATCAGTTCATGCTCTTGGCATCAAGATTGGAAGACTTTCACATACACCAATATTATATAATTAGCCAAACTGAATAATAATGTGTGAATATGACTTAACTTAATGATTAAATGACTCCCTTTGTGGTTCAACTTGATTCATTTTGGAACCTCTCCCAGAATTCAAGTTTATTTACACTAGAATTTAATTGGTGAAAATAAAGTGTATACAAAAAATTAATTAGCTTGTTATTATGTTGGAAATCCCATGCTTTGTAGAAATTAGGACCTAACCGATAGAAGTATATTTGCAGCAACTTAAAGATAATAAACTAAGCTTTCAAATTGATACCATATTTATGTAGTATTTTCCACTTAAAATTCAAAATGGTGACTTCAATCAGGGTCAAGTTTTTTTTACTCACCCCTTGTATATCAATATTTATACCCTCAGTCAAACTGCCATAATTGGGAACATATGACTACTAAATTATGAATTAAATGACAAAAAAACTTTATGATTAAACTTTGATCATGTGGAATTGCTCCAGGGAATGTGTGTGAAAAAAAGTGCATACAAAAATGAATTGCTTTGTACTATTGGATTGAATGCATGTTTTGCAAGAAATGTAACAATTAACATATACGGTAATTTAATTTGATTAGACTTGTGATTTTGTGTGTGTGTGTAAGGCCACAAATATTGATTAATTACTCACACTACAAGGCTACATTAGAGTGATGCAAGTTTGGATTATCCTTGCAGCATTACAAGCAAAAGAAATTTCATGATGATATGTTTATGTGTATTATGGTTCAATAAATTTCATAAAAACAAAGAATTGTTGTGCAATTTCAGTGATCATGATGGCAGGTGTGGTGTTATGAGCACAAATTTTGGGATGAACTGTGATCCATAGGCCACTGTGCTGTAATTTCTGTCCATTGCAAAAATCCTCATGTCTTGTTGAAGTTGCAGTAAGGACTAGATGTAATAGGTCAATGGTTCAGATTGAAGAATCTGTAAATGCCACTTTAAGATGTGAGTCACCACAAATGTGAAGTGGAGAGTTAATGGGCTCGTGGTAAGGAGATGTGCCAATTAACAAACATGAAAAGTGCTTGTGGCTGAAAAACCATCAGAGGTGTGTCACAAATACAAAATGTATGTGAGGGGTTACATTACAAATTGGATAGGATTAGGAATCATTGGAAGGCTTGCATTTTTTTCATTTTCAACCCACCATCATTCACAGGTAACATTGCAATGTTGGACCAACGGTGGGGGAGGTAGGCATGGTTGCAGTCAACTGTGCATCGGCTTCATTTTAAAGGTGGCCAATATTAATTCAACTACTGTATTGAATAAGTAGAGTCCCACCTCAAGTATAATCCACCCCTTAAGTTGGAGGAGGAGGGAAATTCCAGAAACAGTACCCAATTATAATACTACGTAGATTTTGCGTGCTCAGATGGCAATTGTCCTTGTGTTTAATTTTTTTAGGGGGGGGGGGGGGGGGGGTATTATCAATAGGGTTGAAAATTATTATTAAATTGCATTCCCCTTACATTTTATGGAAAAATGTTTTTTCCATAGGCAAAAAATGTTTATAGGGCAAAATGTTTATGTTAGGGCAAAGTAGTTTTTCAGCTTAATTTTACATTCTTTAATGAATACCCTACAGCCATTAAAGGCCTATTATAAGACAAACCCTTGAATTCTGAAAGTCAAAAAACAGTGGGGCTATACTCAGTCAGTACAGTACTTTGCCAATACCAGTTCCAACATAATCATAATCCCAAAATCTACACCAGACGCAGCATACCACTGTTAATGGAGATAAAGTAGGGATGCCTGAACTTATTCACAAAAATTGCCTCTATTTTAAAAATACACTCTATAACAAGAACTGCAACTAAAGGATGTCCCTCGGTTTGGTGGTTCCTGGTGTTGATATCAAATATAATATGTCCTCTCTTCATTATTTCCATCATCATTGGTCCCCCTTTGAAATCCCTGGCTATTTCCGCTATCTCATTTTATTAATAGCAACTCTGTAAGCCCAAAACCCATACCAAAGCATTTGTGTGTGTGCATTCCTGTGTTTGTGATTGTGTGTATATTTTATTGCAGTTGTGACTTTTATGTAATGACAACTTCTTGTGATTCTGAAAGAGGTAATATTACCAACCAAATAGAAAATTATTTAATGGATTCAAGTTATTTGCTTGCTGGCCAAAATTGGGGGATCAATCCCAAACATCACTTTAAACAGAGGTCAAATGACTTTAAAGTTCAATACAAGTGGCTTTGCCCTTTTCCAATAGAAATTGTTTTGAATGATGAAGTAGTAAATCTGTCATCATAACAGGCTCCCCTAAAAGCTTTTAGCTCATTTATCCAATATAAATGCAGTATACATATTTTCCTAACTCATGCTGCCTTTTTAACGTGCAATAAATTTGTAGTCGTGTACCAATTTGTTGCTTTGAAATTGGTTAGTGACTAGGGTGAAGATCAAATTACAATGTTGAATGATAGAAACAAATTAGTGGAATGTTGAAAAAAATGTGAGCCAAAGACAAGATTCAAGATGGGTAACCTTGGTTGTTGTCTAGAACAATGATCTACCCTTGCATGAGTTACAGAAGCAGGCCTCTTTTTGTACTGGTCCTTTGGCAGAACATTAAAAAAATGATAATTGAAACCTCAAAGCAATTTGCTGTTTGCCCTGGAGTCCTTGGACATTGAGCTCTAAATTAATCCATGGGCATCATCTCATGATTAAGTAGCATGGTTACTACATTGGGATAGGAAGCCCCTTAGGTCATAGATCTTGATTGTATTCATTTCTTCTTTAAATGAACCACGCGATTTGCTTGGATTTTAATATAAGTCAAGGCTGGCCAGGTTGACCAGTGGGTTTTTAGTATTTCACAACAAATCACAACAGATCATTCAGAAGAACTAAATTTTGATTCTTGGTTTTGCAATCAGCTAAAGTACTGTGTTATCAATTTTACATCATAACCATACTGAAGGTCGACTCTCCACACAGGTGGAAAATAAAACAAATAGGCCTATCCGCCATATCAAATTTCCATTAACAGTGGCACCTACATATTTTGCTTCATATCTTTAAAAGGAGAAATTGTGCCTAATCTTTGGACATGTTAATGTTATAAAATCTGACCCCAAAATGACCAAAATTGGCATAAAAGCCATCCTCTTTTCAGACTATGCAAAAATGGAGACCTGCTAATACCTTCCTCAAGGTTTGGGTACATAGGGATATGCCTTGAAGTGGAACACATATCTGATAAACTGTGACCATAATCTCCAAAGTCCAGATTTTTGGGGTTCTAGGATCACCCAATAAGGGGCAGAAAGTCAAATTCTGAGTTTACGCTACCCGTCTGCAGCGCTTTTTGGAAACTAGAAATAATACCTGCTTCAACATTTCAGATTGCCAAACTAATTTTTATTTCAAATATCGTCGTTTCAATTCATACCAGGTTTAGCAATTGGAAACATATATTTTTGTTTTTAAAACATATTTATTGATGACTTTGGAAAGCAAAACCGGGCTTTTTTTTCTGCAGCCCTAACCTTTTGTGAAATTTCTTTGTGCATTTAATTTCCTTTTGCAATATGAAAAATGAAAAGTCACCTCCCATCAACCAGGGAAAAAAGTACGATAAACGCTGAATTGACTTTCATTTCATGGGCCATACAAACATTTATGATTTGCAACTTTATGATATTTAGTTTTACTTAAAAGAAATTAGGGTAATATGCTGTGTAAGTGTTGGAAAATGTTGTTACGCTACCATTTTACACTCATTTATAACCTATTTGCCACACGTCCCACTCAGTCATTTTCCTGATTCCCATCCCCATTAATTCCTAATTGCTATATATTGCGGTTTGGATCAAATCCTTGGATCACCTATTAAATCACAAAGACCTAACAGATCACTAATCTTCATCACAAAATAATGATACCTTTCACCACTATGGTAGCAATTGAACTCTTCTTGTATCGTGTCCAACACAGTGGTTCTCTCAATATGATCTAGCCAGAGCTGGGTGACAACTTCTGGCTGCTTCACTGAATTCCTCAAAGTCAAAGTCCATGTCTTTGTATTGTTGCTCAACAACGCATTGAACTGAGCCACAGGGGTGAGTAGAATGACATTCATTGCATAAGAGATGCTATTTAATCCCCTTTTGCCCACCAAAAGCAATGTAGGTGCACTTTTTCCCAGCTGTTGGATTTAAGGAATTTTATTTTTTAGAATGAGATGGAAAGGTTGACATTATTCAGTGCAAGGAGTAAAAACATTAATGGTAATTAGATTCAGCAATATTATACAGATTTCTTCCCCGATTGTTATAATTTTGATGTTTAGCATGCTTTCTAGTGTGACTTTTTAGAATGATATATTGAAGGGTTGACATTTATCAGTGCAAGGAGGAAACATTAATTGTAATTAAAGATTCAAGCAATATTAATACATGATTTCTCTCTGATTTGTTATAAGTTGATTTTAGAATGCTTTCTAGTGTGACTTCCAAATGTTTGTGATAGATTTGTTCAGAATTTATCAGTATTTGTGCTTTAGTGAAAGAATGGTTCCATCCTGCTGTTAATCAATCTGTACGGTTTTTCAGTTGGATTGGATACAATTACAAAATTGATGCTTAAGTTTTCCTTGAGCATAACTATATTAATGAAAATGCATGAAAATTTTAGGACCCACCGTAAATTCTGTAAATTCTTGCAATTTGCGCAGTCAAAATTCTAAGTGCAAGTTGGGCTTGTCAGCTTAAGATGCCGATCACAAGGCACAAGGTCTCATTTGCTCTTGAAATAGTGCAATAAGCACCTCTCATGACCCGCTGAGCCACCTTGCTTTCAAGGAAACAAATTTCTGTCTTTTTTTCCTTATTTGAATAATGTATCATTGTTTGTGTTTTTAAAACAGAAAAGCATACTCAGCCCCTTAAAGTGCTAAGTATGCTTTAATTACTGTAACAGATTGTTTAGTGTGTTGTTCTAAAGTGAACTCATTCAACTTTGACGGCCATGACAATTTGTCAATTTTGTCATCACTCCATTTATCAGCTTTTAACACACAAAAACAAGTATCAAATTGAATTTGAGTAGTAGCAAAGTGCATTGCATACGTCAGTGGAAATTGTACTCTAAATGGTGAGATTAAAATTTTCATGACATGTTCAAATAATAATTTTGAATGGGATGTTTAGGAATGTTTAAGTCAGTAGGGCAGTACATAAAAAAAAATAATATTTTTCAACAGTAACGTTATTTTGAATTCCCAAAAGGTGAGAGATAGTTTGCATTTAGACAGTGTCATAATTTTTCAACCAGCCAAAATAATTTGTGGCAACTTAGTTTATAAACATGGGTTTTTGGATCACAGTGCTGCATATGAAATGTTAGGAGCACCTATTTTGGGATATGAAATCAACTCAGACCGGTGTACAGTAGAAATCTTGATGTTAACAGTTACTCGTTAGAAACAATCATTCCCAAGCATATTGTGATGTTTTTATGTCATAGCAACCAGCATGTGTGCATTTATGAACTCTGCCCTTGAAGATAGTGTTAATTCAGGGGCCCCACAGTGAAATCTATTCTGACTTCATATATACTTGAC
Organism: Ophioderma brevispina; assembly: GCA_023653785.1. Taxonomy (NCBI): domain Eukaryota; kingdom Metazoa; phylum Echinodermata; class Ophiuroidea; order Amphilepidida; family Ophiodermatidae; genus Ophioderma; species Ophioderma brevispina. The sequence goes on from JAMKCH010041390.1 coordinate 9,751, forward strand.
ATCAGGAATCAATGTTACTGGTACAACCTTATTAAAGACTCTAGAGTAATCCGAGAAGAACATTCAGTGTTCACTTCATTCAGTTTGGCATCTAGTAAACCCATACAAACTGGAAATTACCTTTATGTATGAACTCATGCCATGGCATATGTCATGTTCAACAGGATGGGGAATAGAAGCACAATAAGGTTTTCTACAGGAGTGATATCCAAGTGTTCTTTAGAAAATTGGACTTTCTTTTTCAGTACAGAGTATCTAACCATATTTAAGCTAAAAGTAGCCTAAGACTTCACTGCTGAAGTGTATCATTGCATAATGCCATGGTCAAGGAGGGAAGGGGTTAGGTATAGCGAATGGTAAAAAATCTCAGTAATATCCTGCCAGGTGATTGTCAATAAAGTAGAAAAAAATGTCCAAACAGCAGCAAAAGGGAAGTTGCGATTTAAGATTTTTGTAGCATAGTGGGTTTTTAGCTTGATCACCAATGTGTCTCCCCTTTGGCGTGTACATTTTGTTATCCCCTGTAAACACCTTTCATATAATAACTTCCAGCACATTTTTAGTTTACCTACTTAAGGAAGCTATTAAAATTTACTTCATCTGTCCTCTCACATTTAGTTATGTTATGCTGCGCTCTAAGTGCGCGTCCATGGTATTGTGTGTCTATACAACAATGCCTTGTCACAGTGAAATATGAAACCAGTAAAGTAACCTTTAGATTTGAAGTGTTTTGGTGGTTTAATCTAAATTAACACAAAAATATGACATGTAAATCTCACAATGTACCTTTTCCTGTTCTCTCGAACAACACAACAGTTCTTATGATCTAGTGTTTCACCACACAAACTGTAATGTACAAACTGTAAACAAATAAACAAACTAATTCCAAGTGAACCAAACATCACAATCCACAAAATACCACATTACTGAGTGCGAAAATTGCACCCAAGTCCCAGAATGTAGTGCTTGTGTCTCAAACAACACACATGGGTAAAAAAGTGCTGGCTATAGACCAGCGACCCATCGTAACGTGGTATAACCCCTTGTCATGGCCATTTCGAAGACCATCTCAAAATTGCTACTTTTCTCCTCTCTCCCTCCCGGGACATAGCTAGAAACAGATGGAGCATTTGGGTTAACTTGTACACAAACATTAAAAAGGCTCAAATCTCTTATTGTAATTTTAAGGACTCCATGGGGCCAAATCCTAGGGTTGGGGAATCATCCTCCATTAATAGTATTGGGGATGGGGAACCAATATCAAATGTTCCTCTTCATTTTTTGAAAAAAGTTTTGCACTCGTGTAATGTTTGATTTGAATTTATTCGGACAATGGTTCTGGCTAAGCCCAAGAAAGCCCCTCAACAGAACTTCTTTTCCATTGGGTCCATTTTACCGGGAGGGAATTGGGACAGCCAGGGTAAATTACCATACTCTTTTCGACACTGGGGCTGTGATGCGCATGGCACAGGTATGGAACTCTCTGTACATGGGACTGACTGTTTAACATCCCCTCCGAAGGTATTATCATGTTTCATGGGAGAGGGAAGTCCTATTTAACAGCAATAGCTCTTTTCCAAATTAAATCCAGAATTTAGTACCCAATTAAAAATCCCCTGCAAGTGGTCCCACACCGCGAGTTTTCAACTGGGGCCTTTAGGCACCAAGGCTCCTACCCTAACCATTGGGGCCGCGCTCCGGGGGTCGCATGTTTGTTCTGCTATGCAGTGTCCTCGCCCAATCATGTAGTGTAATAACTGCAGAAAATGACATTGATGTCCTGCAGGATGCTTTTTTGTGTGAATTTGCATTGGTGGTGAGGGACAAAGGTCATACTGATGTGAAAGAATACTATGTTGAAATGTCTTATATGTTTAGCTTTGAATGCACTATAGACACAGACTTGAACCAAATAGAGTTCATCCTACTTGGGGGTTTTCTGTAAAACCACATTGCGGTATTTACCATGTGAGGAATGAACATGTCCTTTTACCAAGGAGAGAAAAAAAATTGGTGCTAACATGTCCTGTATTTTGGTCAAGTTGAATAACATTGACATACCAGTGCAATCGAGGAAAAGTATGAAGGCGTATTTAGCAAATAGTAAAATTTAGTTTTTCTAAACCATTTTCCTGAATGTATAAAAACTGTTAAAATCATTTTTGAATTGTAAATAAAAAATAATGAAAATAAAGCTTTTTTTGTATGTTAAAGGGATAACCAGCAATCCCCAAGCCTCGTCCTACACGACACATCGAACCGATAAGTTGGTATCAATTAGACAGCTTTATTTTCCCATTTTACCTGCAAAATATTTTTGGCTGAATTCTTTCCCATTTTGGATCTACAGTATAAATATGGGTTGTTTAAGGGTTAATGGAAATTATGAATACAGTAATCTATAGGCTTTTTTTACACCAAACTTACCGCTCACATTAAAATGGTCATACCATCAGATTCAAATTAAATTTTGGAATAAAGGTAACAAAGAAATTATATGTTGTAATCGGGCTTGGCGACCTTTTTAATGAATGTTTGAAATTTATGCTGTTAAATTCACTTAGTCTGGGAAGTCCCTGTACTGGAAAAAAATGATTGTCTATAAAATCTATTGTATAATTAGAAAATGAGATAGATAATATTTATGATGATTTCATAAAATGAATCCCACCCACTACCAAGACAAACCAAAGTAAGCAAATAAGTAGAAGAAGATAAGGTATTTAATTTTCTTTCAAGAAAATGAATGTTCATATATATATCATATATATCAATTCATTTTTAAATGAGCATCTCAGAGCAAATAAATTTAATTTTGTTTCACCCTTCAAATTGGAAGGCTTTTTTAAGTTGATCGTGGAAATAATATGTTGGGGAGTCTTTTGATGATAGCAGTAGAGATTCGATTGAATTAATTGGCATCCGAGGGCTGGTTAAAAGAAAATTAAAGTGGGGTATGGGCAAGTATGGGCAGTAATGGTAATGTAGAAGTGCCAGGACCCAGGAGTTATTTTGATAGCTGCTCTCTCTGCCATTATACCTGGTCTTAATTACACTTGTTTGAAAGGGTCTCGTTACGTATGGCTGCATGGCCGAACTGTTAAGAGGTGCCAATTTATGAAAAATTACTAATTGCCTTATGAAAAGAAGTAGCAATAGTGAGTTTAACATGCTAATGTACTTTAAAGGTGCGTGTTACGATAGTCTTTGGTGTAACCCCGATTTACCCGGAAGTGTATCGATTTTGATATTCAGATGAAAGGCCGTATTTTTCTCGTGTAGTCCTGAAAATTTGACTCAAATCCATTTAATTCCCAGATATAAACAAAAAAACGCTGTTTTAGTGGTTAACCCATTCAATATTAGCACAGTATTGAGTAGGGCGTTTACTATGCATTATCGCGTTTAGCATCAAAACCGCACGATACTTGATGGGGGTAGGTGCAAGTGCGGCTATCATATCAAGTAGAGAACACAATACACATAAATCGGAACAAGCACTTTGAGCAACGTGGTTATCTATTTGTTTCATATGAAATTTGACAGATTTTGTACGGAAAAAAAGATGCTAAAATGTAATTTTGCAGCCAATTTTTACAACATTTATGAGGTTGTAATAAAAATACACCTCCTGACATTAATCCTAAAACAAAAAGGGAAATTTTAGCCTCCACGATAGTGGGACAATTTGATGTTTTGTTTTCACAAACCAATGGTAAGAATTGTGTACAGTAACAATATTCCCATTGTACATGTTTGTGAACTCAAAGGAGTTACTATTGAAAATGGTTTTTTTGATATTTTATGTTAAAAAATGTGAAATGTTCAAAACTTTAGATTTTATCTCTTTAAATGAGTGTTATTGGAAATTTCAGCTAACTTTCCTTAAAGAATTTCCCAAAATTTGGGCAAATTAACTTCTTGTACTCTGCTGAATGACTGCAATATCCTGTCAGTGCACATTGAGAAATGCACAGATTGATCCTGGGCTAAGAGGTTATGCTTTCCCAACGGTTGAAAGCATAATGTTCCATTTGAAATACAATGCACAGAATCTCAATGAAACCGCAAATAAGTCTCATATTCACTTGCACAGCAACAGGGAATTGTGAGCACTGCAATGTCAAAAATTGCCTATAACTTGCCATAACAACTTGTATGTTTTTAGACACAGTTTATGTATGTGTACCATAAAACATATTATTTGGTTTCTCTTTACTAGACAGGTCCTATTTGCCCTGGTCTCACTCTCAACTTGATTTTCTACTACCCAAACCCTTGGCCTAACTTTGTACGTTAACTTGAAACTAATTCTGTAGAGTTATTTTTCTGTCCCAAAGGACAATTACTAAACCATTGTCTGTGGAGCAGTTTTGTACAAACATGTGCTAGCTAGTACCACCAAATTGCACCATAGGAGTCAATGACATGTTGCATAAACATAACATACCAAAAGAGGGTGCAATGATTATTAATTCATCTTTAAAGGGGCACTACACGATCCTCGGTTGCATCAACCTTCAACCTCACCACTCCCTCTATCAAACTATATCTTAGCATCATTAGAAAACTCTTATCTTAATTTTTCTCATCTCATCTGCTAAATATATTTTAGCTGAATTTTTTCCATTATGATGCTACTAGCATCACAGTTCACAGTTCCTTTATATTTGTACAGTAATATATAAGGTATTGTAAAATTACATTACCACATGAACATTAAAACTGTATGTCAGGTCAAACAAAGTTTTGGCAAAAAGAATTAAAGTGTGTTGCAAATGGTCTTCTTGAAAGACAATATCCTTTCAGGCTTTGATTTTTTTCAAAAAGGTTTTCTATACTCTAAATTTGTAGATAGTACTGTTTTCTTTTTATTTTTTAATTTTATCATGCTGATTCTGCTATTGGTACTATATGTTGTCTTTTGAGTACTGATTTATCCTGATGCCTAAAATAAGCTAAATTCCATTAATGCTCTCTTTAAAGAGCAAGATTTAGAAAACCTCCTATAACCTGGAGTTTCTGGTTCAGCTGCTGTAACCATAAGAGAACCCGTACATTAATATGCCATTCATCTCTGTCCCCATTCCTTTCACACTCAGTCTTTTTAATGTTTGTTGACAGTTTAACAAAGTCACAGCATCACAGCACTTTTACTGATATTATTCTGAGATGGATAACTCACTACTAAATGAACATTTCTCTGCATTAAATCATATTTTTGCTTTCTACGTTATCATCCTTACAGGACACCAACCCCATCCCTTTTCAGCCAGGGAACAATTGAGTCCTGCACAACCACGATCACAAGCAGCATCTCCCAAGGAAAGGAGGACAATCTCAAGTTCCAGGTGGAAGGTCTCAAGAATCTACACACAGTTACAAAGTGCTGTGTGTCCAGGACCACAGCTGGCATTGGTATGCTGTTTTTGCCATATTGTGAGCCCTATTTCCTTTCTTTTATCTATTGTATCGTTTTGTTTGTACTGCCCAGTATTTTTGTGGAAGTGGGCTTCAGGCCACTACCACAAAAATAATGGGCAGTGCAAAAAAAGAAACACCAAGGGAATTGGTGTATAAACACCATATGCCATTGTTTATGGGAAGGATTATAATCACATTAGGTCACCTGCCATGATCATAACATCTCTCTTCTTGGAATCAAAGAGCTAGGAACAATACAAACATAAAAGTATGTCAATTGAATGCCACAGCATACGGGGGTTATATGTGTGTCGCAAGCAGGACCGTATTCCAAAATATGAAAGCTTGTGGTGTTACAGAATGGCATTTCTATGGGTCAGAGGGAATTGCAGTGACTAATACTGTCATATTCTTGAATCAAAGTTACAAGTATTTAGGAACCAACAATTCCGTTGGATTTACATATGGCTAAATATTACATTTATTACCAAAGAAGAGATGTTTATATAGTAAAAGACACATGTTTCAAGCTCCATGGGCCACTTCCTAATCTATCAGCCTGTAGCTGTGAATGTGTTTTAAACAAATACTTTTTCGTGTGCTTTTCACGTCTCCATCCTTTCATTTATTGAAATAAAACCTTTGGTGTCACTGTCAGTACATACTGAACATAAATATTTCCAATTGGATTGTTCTGTGCTAGTATTAATACCTAGCCCATGGTTGGAACACAAACTGAACCTACTCAACATAATGCACACCCTAGCTTTTTAACTCTGGCTTCCCACCTGACATCCTACCCCTGTGAAGCATTCTTTCATGATGACTTGCTGTAATCCACCTCACACACTGTAATCTTTGCTTACATATACTTGATAATATTACTCAAGTGGTCTAAAGTGTAAAAAATTGCTTTATAAAGTGATAGAATGAGACCAGTATTAAGTGGTAATCATGAGTATGTTTTGTAGCATAGATCCTGTGCAACCAAACTGATTTGTGTTGTGGTGAACACAAATAGTCCACATAATGTAGTGACAGTATTGATAATATCTTGTACCAGAGGTGATCATTCGTCAGTGATTCCAATGTCACTAAGGGCCAATTAAAGGTGGGTTGTCGATTTCAATTGTGCATTTCTCTACTTGATATGAGAGCCACGGTACTGGCATACCAAAGAACCACCGAGTATCGTGTGAAACAACTTGCTAGTTTTGATAATCTAAGTGATAATGCACATTCCAAACCCTATTTCCTACTGTGGGCTAATATTTATGGTAACCATTAAACGTACAGTTTTTTTGTTTAAGTTGGACTATTTGAAAGCTAAATTTTCAGGATGATAATGAGAAAAAATACTGCCTTTCATCTGATATCAAAATGTTACATACCGACTTCCGGGTAGTCGAGGGGGTCCCAAAGGCGATCGGAACAAGCACCTTTAATTTCAATGTTACTGTACCGCTTCCTGTACTTACTTTATTTGGTGGATGTGGCATAGAGCCACATTGAACATACCGTTTTTGTTCCTAATAAACACACCTGCTCTAATAAAATGCCCCCTAAATGATTTTGGATAAAACAATTCCAGAAACTCGCAGTTAAGCTTCCCTAAATCACATTATTTAATGCTGGACTGTCCGTAAAAACCATATCATAATCGCTGTTGTGCACAGATGTAATAGTTTAATTAATATGAACTTTACGTCAGGAGGCGAAAACAGGTCCCTCCCCCTTGTATTATTGGTAATCTGCGGCGAAAATAAGCGTGTGAATGTGATTTTTTGTGGGATTTTTGACTTCCTTCCATTTTTGACTGTAATAACGCCCTCACCCTTTTGAAAAATGTACCGCCCGGGGCCGTTGATTAGGAACAATACGGTAATTTTCTGTTGCCATGTACTCACAAATTTAAATGACCTCTTGGTTTTTCCAACAGCAATTCCATGATTTGGCTAAAGAGAAGTTGAAATCTTGTGAGGCCTTGGTATTGGACCAACATCTACAGCAACAGGGCTGGATGGCAGTGGTTGCTAACCTAGAGGATATCACAAGGTAAGACACACAGACAGACAAACAGATAGACTGAGACAGAATAACCAATAGATTGGTGAAGTTTTCAAATACGATTGTTTTATTTTTTTGTCTTAGAAATCCCATTTTCCATGCCTCTGTGTAAAGTAAACACTACCTGCATTGCACCCTGCTGTGTTAAGTTGCTCCCAGAGACCCCATTGCTGCAAATTTTCCCCAGAACTATATTTTTTATATTTATAGTGTTATTTATAAGAAAGCAAGAGCTGTGCACAAAGGAATAAGGCATTCTAATGTTCAATCCTGCTTGATCTATTTGGCATTTCCAATATGGCCAGCAACATCTTCAGGTACAAAGCTCAGATGGCCAATCCAGTATGTAGAGATCTGTGGTTGGTACTCTCAGATGATATTTCAGAAGAGGCTTCGTACCTGTATACTTGTAAATAATAGGAGGAAATTATTGACCTGTTGGCCAAATGATTAAAATAATGTAGGATAACAGAAACACTCTAAAGGTACTTTTAGAGTCCAAATCAATCCGCTGTTATTAGAAATCATGTGAGCTCTTGCTTATTGTCTCCACCAAATGAGTTCAGAAGGAGCACTATAAAATTAGCTCTGTGTGTATGACTGCATGTGTGTGTATGTATGGGTGATGCTAATCCTCACAATACAGACTGTCCCAAAAAAATGTTAACACTCGTGACACAGACATTTTGTAAAAAACTAAAGTACGCATGGGTTTTTGTTTGGTATGTTCTTAAAGCCAAATAAATGAGCTTTTATTTGCCGTTTATTTCATTTCAATGCGATATGTAGAACAAAAGATATGCTTCGTCAAAAAGAAGAGTGCACATTCGGATTGGTCCGATTTGCATTGTTACTTCTGTAAGATTGCGTGAAATATGATTTTGAAACATACTCAAAACTGAGTTATTGATATGAGTTATTGATTGGCTATTGAACCTTCTAAAGATATTCACAATCCTTTTTGAAATTGATTATTGGCAATAAAGTGTGAACATTGTCTTTGTGATCAGCAATACTTTGTTTTTTCAAAAATTAATCAGTCCACTTTCATTAGCAGACTTAGCCCTATCAAATCGCTCAAAATTACACACAGAATGCTAAAACCAAACCAAATTAAACCAAACAATCAGACACTTGCTTATCGAATTCCAAAGAAATTCTATGATTATGTAGACAGAATAAACAACAAAAACACACAAGCAAACAAAAATGGAAGAGAAACCACTGATAATAGGCCGACATATACTATTGAAGCAGGCAGAATTGGAAATAAAGACACCAGTAGCAGGCCAATCAGACCCATTACGAACCAGAATGGCAAGAACTCAAGCCAACAAACTCTTGTTAGAAGAGCAGTTGTGGTAGAACCAATGAGGAACTTTTGATAAAACATGGTGACAGGAATCTCAAAGTCTTTCTTTAATAGAAAAACACAACAACATATATTTGTTTTCCTTTTAAGATGGAAAGATGATGTGCTATGAAGCCAAGTGTATTCATGTTGCATCATGCATTTCAAATGCTTTAGGGCAGAAATTGGACCAAGTTGATTTTGCCCTCTCACGATTGATGAAGCATATATTTTGTTCTACATATCGGATTGGAATGAAATAAATGGCAAATTAAAGCTTGTTTTATTGGCTTCAAGGGGGATACCAAACAAAGACCCATGCGTACTTTTCTTTTTATCAAAATTCCTTTGTCCCGAGTGTTAACATATTTTTGGGACAGCCTGTAACTCGATCATAATTGATCACTGTACCCTACTAAGTTAGATTTCAATGGGACCCTAAGGTTCGGCTCCCTAATACACATAATTCTTAATTCCTGCTTGTTTGCATTTCACTTCTTGGTAAGGTAGGGTATTAAATCTCCACAATGTGATCTAAGTCTTGCACTCTTAAGCTTCAATCCACAAATTTGTTTATTTAAAGATCTGCTATTTTTTTTGTTCATCATACCATAAAATTAGTGCAAATATAAGGCCTTTTCCATTTGGGTACACTTTATAAGCTTAACCAAATAAACTTGACTTGTAACAACATGTTGAGAAGATACTAGGGATTGACGATTTCTACTGACCATTAAGATTAAATCTTTGATGTAAAGCCTGCCTTTGCCAGGAAATGAGTTGTAATGAAGTCTTAAACCAGTGGGTTCACAAACCAAATTAACAATTTGAATTACAAAATAGAAGCTATGTACTAATTAACTGTTTGAAAGGTAAACATGCTTACATGAGGCATAAAGTGAAGGTGTTGTTTACAATACATTTCTTATGATTTCAGTGCCTTTGAGCAGCGTTCCCGAGTATTTCAACAAAACATGCGAGACTTCCTTAAGGAGCGGCCTGACCTTGTGGAGAGGCTGGCACAATTCGGTGACATCCTGCAGATACTTGAGAAGACCCCTCTACTGCCATGTCTGATGGCTGAAGCAGTCATGTTAACAGGGGAAGGGAACATGAATGGAGAAGAGGGAGCATTGGAGAGTGGCATGACACTCATGAAATGGATCAGTAGTCAGGTAAATGCTAGACTCAGTTCCAGTCCCTATATTTTTAATAATATAGGGACTGGGAAAAGGCCCATAGATGTCTGTGGCGAAATTGACTTTGGAAGAAAAAAATCAAATTATCAAGTTTGAGATCCTGATTTCATCCTTAATGTATTTGTACTTATTAGAAACATACTCGATTCAAACAAAATCAAGAATCGAATGCATTTAAAGGCTCCAAAATGCTAGCGAAACATCAAAATGTTGCAGAATTCCGCACCTTTGGAGGGGTGACAAATTCGCACCGGGGAGAGAAATCACTTCATTATTCCAATCAAAAACACAAAATTACAGTTTTAAAGGCACCATTAGCAAGAGAAACAACTCACCATCACTGCTGAGTAGTATGTTTTAATTATTAAATTTTAAATACAACTGTACAATTTAAGAGTAAATACAAAAAAGTGTGTCACAACATCCAATGGGTGTAAAAACAATTTAATACATTGAATTAAATTGTTTTTACACCCATTGGATGTTGTGACACACTTTTTGTATTTACTCTGTATCCCATGTTGGTGTGTCACTCTTGTATCCTTTTGGATCCATCCTTGGTACCCTGCTGGACAGTTGGAATAGATTTTGTTAGTTTTTATTTGTACAATTGAACTTTTTAAAATTAAGAATTTCCTCACCAAATTCCCATAGCATTACGGAACTGTGATACCTTTCTAGGTAAATGCTAATAAGGATAAATACGGTACCTAGTAATTTTCAACAACCAGGTTCTGGTTTAAGACTTCTGTCAATGTGAGTAGACTTGATAAAACAAGTTTTATTTTGTCTGCAGTAGTGAAAGAGTTTCATAAACTTTTGGCTTGTTAAACAATACAGATATTTAGATTGTACGGCTTTGGTTTTTGATGTGCCAGTGAGATCAGAAAAGAGAATTCAATCCAGCAGATTCAAACATTGTAACCACTCTACTACAATTTTCTCATGCACTTGACTGTTGACTGTTAAATATGAAGAAAATGAACATCACTTCTTGTACAAGTGCAGAGACATAAAAGTTAAATATTTATGAATTCTAGATACTTAAAAAAAGAGAAAACCTGTAATGACCATGCATACTTTTTGTGTCGCCTGCCTTAAGGCAGAAAGACACATAGGGATCACTTTGTCCACTGTTGTCTGTTGTTGATGTCTGTTGTTGATGTGAAAAGGGTTAACATTGCCTGTAATATCCGAATACTTTGATGGATTAACCCAAATTTGGGTCACAGGTGAAAACATGACATTCCCCATTTGTTGATGAGGTCAAAGGTCACATACAAGGTCAAATTTCACATTCCAAGGTCAAAGGTCACATACCAAGGTCAAAGGTCACATTCCAAGGTCAAAGGTCACATACCAAGGTCAAAGGTCATATATCAAGGTCAAAGGTCACATACCAAGGTCAAAGGTCACATACTAAGGTCAAAGGTCACATACCAAGGTCAAAGGCACATACCAAGGTCATAGGTCATGTGAGGTCAAGTTGTAAAATAGGCTGAAAATGTAAAATTGACCTCATTTGAAAAGTTGGAAGTGCAATTGGAACCAAACTTGGTTTATGGAGTTTATATGCAATCTCTCATTTGTTTTTGAGGTCAAAGGTCACATATCACGGTCAAAGGTCACATATCAAGTCAAAGGTCACATACAAGGTCAAAGGTCACATATCAAGGTCAAAGGTCACATATCAAGGTCAAAGGCACATATCAAGGTCAAAGGTCACATATCAAGTCAAAGGTGCTGTGAGGCCTATCACAAACTGCGACGGCAGGTGACACAAGCGGTCCGTGGACTGATGTATTTTTTTATACAACCAGTTAAAAAGACTATCCTCAATATTTTGAAAAATGTTCATGATATATGTGTATGCCAGAAATGCCAAAGGGCTAGGGCTAAGAGTTGGGTTACAATTGTCTGATTTTTCAGTGCATGCCATGGTCTTATGAGGAGGAGACATATTTGAAGGACTTCGTCAATTGGGTGATTCATTTTGACAAATAATTGTACAAACTTTTTGTGTACTAAAATATTTTGCAAAATTTACATCTATTTACTGATGTTCATGTCTTTTTTTTCCAACCTCTAACTAGAAATTCAGCGGGGCTTAGGGTTGTTGTCGAGTAGGATTTTTATTGTCGACAATCGTCAAATTTCAAGATCCGACGTCGACAAGGTGTCGACAAAAGTCTAAACGATTTTACGTCACTAGGAGTTCGCCATGTTCATGTTTGGCATTGTACACGACGCGAGTCACGCAACGTGTACTACTGTAAGCGCATGGGCCTATTGTAGTGAGTGAATGGAACAAAATTCAGCACCCTGAACATCGCATGACCGCCAGCAAAATAAGCTTTTATTCCAACCATATTGTCTTAAAATGATATGACATGAGTTAACGGTGCAAATCTTTACATTTTAACGTACAAAATATGTAAGTTTGAGCTGAAAAATAAGTACCGTGGCCGTACCTTGTAACTTACGTTGTTGATATTAAATCTTTTCTTTCGTCGCATTTTGCTTGCTATTATTTCAGGAATTCAGATTAATGCCGAAAGTCGGCTCGGCTCAAGAGTTCGTCAGGAGTCACGTGCGACTTACGTTATAAGTAAAAGGGATTTCAAAGGGGGGTAGCGATATTCTCGCCAAATAGAGACCTCCCGTCGGCTCCCGATGATAAGGATTCCTCAAATGGACTTGCGAAGAAATTCAGACGAAAACGTGTGTACTTTTTTTTAAACTCTTTATTCTTCAATGAAAAATACACTTGAAGGTCAAATGAACCATCAATTTAAGTACTGAATAGTCCAGTTAAGTCAACCATGAATGATACTCCAGTTGAATAAATGAGGTTTACTTTCACTGAACGGAGACTGGTTGAAAAAGGTAATCATGGCGATTGTTTGTAAATAGTTGATTTTTCAGCTGATTTTTTCCAACGATCATTTACCGAGCGTATGCCCACGATTGCTCTGCCATGTTCGAGTGAGTTCGGCTACGTCATACGGGATTTCCCCGTCCTTAGCACACATGCGCAGTGGTAACTGGGATTTATTTTGCAAAAAAAGATGGCGACGCCGACGCACGACTTAAAAGATAGCTGAAAAAATATAGAAAATTGGTGAGGAAATCGCTAAATATCGGCGATGTTTAAGCTTATATAAGGTAATTTTATAACTAGATTTTATCGACAATCAGTCCATGCTTGTCGACAACAACCCTAGCGGGGCTCAATGAAGATGGGGGGGGGGCAAGCTCTGGCAAAAGAATGGAGACAAATGCCAAGTGGGGGATGGCTCAAATTTTGGCCAAAGATTTTAAAGATTTTGTTGAAAATGTTTCATCCATGATAACTATTAAAGTAAATGGTTTAATCAGTTTCTTGGATAAACTCATGAATGTAGTGAAGCCCAGGAAAATAAACACTTTTTGTGTCGCCTGCCCTAAGGCAGGAAGACACATAGGGATCACTCACTTTGTCCACTGTTGTTGTAGTCTGTTGACGATGTTGTTGTCTGTTGTTGATGTCTGTTGTTGTTGGTCTGTTGTGAAAAAGGGTTAACATTTGCCTGTAATATTCTCATACTTTGATGGATTTAAACCAAACTTGGGTCACAGGTGCAACATGGCATCCCCCACTTTTTGATGAGGTCAAAGGTCACATGCCAAGGTCAAAGGTCATGTGAGGTCAAGTTGTAAAATAGGCTGAAAATGTAAAATTGCCCTCATTTGAAAAGTTGAAGTTCAATTGGAACCAAACTTGAATCATAGGTGCAACATGGGATCCCTCATTTGCTGATGAGGTCAAAGGTCACATATCAAGGTCAAAGGTCATGTTAGGCCTATCATTCACTAACCGCGATGGCAGGCGACACAAGCGGTCCGAGGACCGATGTATTTTTTCCTTTAAAATGTGAACCATGGTGGTGGTTTTCTTCCTTGCCTGCAGGATCAGCGAAGCACCCTTCAACAAATGGCCCAGCAGTGCTCTAAGGCATTAGACCAGTTCAGTCAGCAAGTGTTGGATACCATAGCTGCTGATATGACAACAACATTGGGTAAGTGATCATCAGTCTGGGACCAAGGGGAGCCATTTAAAGATATAGATGATCCACCTTCCCAAGGGAATTGAAGATTTTTTTGGGGTAAATTGTAGCTTTGTATATGTTTAATAATTGATGGCTGCTTTTGTTCTAGAGATCTTCCATTCTCCAAGATTAATCAAATTTTATGCTTAGGTGAACAATGAATGCTGAAACTAATGTCAATGCCCTGGACTGACTGAAATGATACAGATAATTATCAATTGCCCCTGCAAGTATCACATGATATAAACATCCAAATCATTTCTAATAAGCTTTTAAGATATTTTTAGTTAGTTTAATTTTAGTATGTTTTAATATTTTTCTTAACCATACTATCCCTTTAAAAAATAGAGCAGATAGCTTTGTCATTAAATGTTTCTGAGACAACTCTTGGGTCTTACTATTTTTACAACTTTTCAAAGCTTTTGGAACCCCTAATAATATGAATACCCATTGTAAAAGTCAATCTTATATTTCTCTGTCTTAATTGCCTTTTGATTTTTTTCCTTCTTCCAGAGTCTGTAAACAATCCAAGTATGAAGGAGGTTAAAGGTCTTGGTGACAGACTATTTGGATTGGAACAGCTCCTAGTTGGTGCGAAAAAATACTTACAAGAACAAGCCGAGATGGCACAGGTTAGTTGATTGTCACCCCAAGCAAGATATTGCTAGAAACCACTAGGAAAAGGCTATTCAGGATTTCAATAAGTAAAGAAAAGAATCAATTCCAAGATTTTGCTAATCCCTATGACTTTGATCTTCTACATGCCACCACAGATCAAAGACAGGGATAATTTAAAGTACCCATGCAAACATAAGATGTGCTGGTCAGATGATTTTGATCAAAAGGTGCATTGCACACTATAACAGTACAAGGTGCAAACACAGAAATGCATAATCTCAATTCATCAAATAGTATTTTTGTGTGTTGTCACTGATTCAGTGGGTCCCAACCTAAGAAATCGAAGAGATGTGGAATGGCTGTACCTACTTTAAACAAAGTGGTGTTTGATTTTGTTGGCAACACATGTATAACACGGAATGCAAACTTGTGTACGCGGACATGTTGGCTTTTACCAGTTTACAAGAAATGCTGAGCTATGCCGTCAATGCAAGCACTTGCAGGACGTCACTTTGCAATCCATTTTGTGTGTGTGGCATGTGCGGTGTGTGTGTGTGTGTATGTGTGTCACTAAAAAGTTAAATATATATGTCATTACTAAAATATAAATAGGTTTAATGCAGTCAGCCCACAGCTTAGTCTTTGAATTAGTGAGCGCGAAAGCCGAACGGCAAAATTCTAGTTTTCTTGCGGTGCAGGCGTTTTCTTTCAAAATGGTGTGATTACATGGAAAAATGGTTTTGGTTGTCCCTCAGGGTATGGTTCAAAATCAGAACCGGGGCGCCAGTAATTCAATGATGACTCTTCCTGCCAGACTTGTGTAAGAGCCACCAGCAACAGCTAAATGTGATGTACAAGAAACACGCCAACTACTTACTGAGAATAGTCGTAGGTGCCAAGCTGCCACAGAAGGACTCTGCAAAATTTAACACGCAGATTACGGTAGAGAATTTATCCAGCACCAGAGTTAACACAGGAGCACCCTAAAAATCGTGCACCTGATGTGACAGTGGGGTTGCAATATATTCCTGAAGGCCCACTCTTCTGAATGTCCAACAAGCTGAAAGTTTCCAATATTAAACACTTTTTCCTATATGCAATAACCTGCTGTTCCAAAACGCAGTTCATCATGCCAGTAACACCTTGATCAACACCTGGCTGGGATTCTCTCCATACTAGCGTCTAGCATCGCCAATTGAATATTTCTACAAAATCAATTTCCTAGTAAATATCCAGTTTCCTCTATCGTCCAAACACAGCACATATTTTGGGCAGATAGATCACCAATCAATTGACATTCCATAGGCAACTATTGGATATTTTACAAGTTTTCATTCTACCCAAGTACCATTCTACTTTGACCACCTACCAGCCTCAGCGTTTTTCCCCTTCACTCCCAGTATTTCCAGAGCCAGTCTACTAGCCATCCGGCGATGAGACCTCCTGTGGGCTCCAGTTGTTATAGTCTACCATTGTATTTTCATCATTGTATATAGTGCACCAGTGTTTTTGGTTGTGTGTTTTTGTTTGGTCACCTAGTATTTTCGTCTTTCACGTTCTGTACCATGCCTGTGACGTCACTTCTGCACCAAGTCCGCAGTCGTAGCAGTTTGCTGTATAGGGAATCATTATGAAGATTGAAGATTGAAGTAATTCCCTTATAGTGCTGCTTTATGGAAAAGAAAAAGCCCATTTATTTGAAAGCTCGGTATTCTGAATATAAGCTATTTGGACTATTATTGTGATAATGAAAATGGCAGCTATTTGAACTATTATTGTGAATAATGAAAATGGCAGCTATTTGGAACTATTATTGTGAATAATGAAAATGGCAGCTATTTGGAACTATTATTGTGAATAATGAAAATGGCAGCTATTTGGAACTATTATTGTGAATAATGAAAATGGCAGCTATTTTGAACTATTATTGTGAATAATGAAAATGGCAGCTATTTGGAACTATTATTCTGAATAATGAAAATGGCAGGCTATTTGGAACTATTATTGTGAATATGAAAATGGCAGCTATTGGAACTATTATTCTGAATAATTAAAATGGCAGCTATTTGGACTATTATTCTGAATAATGAAAATGGCAGCTATTGCAACTATTATTCTGAATAATGAAAATGGCAGCTATTTTGAACTATTATTGTGAATATGAAAATGGCAGCTATTTGGAACTATTCTTCTGAATAATGAAAATGCAGCTATTTGGAACTATTATTGTGAATAATGAAAATGGCAGCTATTTTGAACTATTATCGAATAATGAAAATGCAGCTATTTGGAACTATATTCTGAATATGAAAATGGCAGCTATTTTGACTATTATTCTGAATAATAAAATGGCAGCTATTTGGAACTATTATTCTGAATAAGGAAAATGGCAGCTATTTGGAACTATTCATTCTGAAGAAAATGAAAATGGCAGCTATGTGGAACTATTATTCTGATAATGACCATGGCAGCTATTTGGAACTATTATTCTGATAATGAAAAATGGCATCTATTTGGAACTAGATTCTGAATAATGAAAAATGGCAGCTATTTGGAACTATTGAATTTCTGTCTGAATAAGTGAAATGGCAGCTATAAATTGCAAACTATTTTCTGATAATGAAAATGGCAGCGATTTTGGCAACTATTATTCTGAATAATGAAAATGGCATCTTATTGGGAAAACTATTATTCTGATAATGAAAATGGCAGCTATTTGGAACTATTATGGCTGAATAATGACAATTGGCAGCTATTTGCACTATTCTTCTGAATACTGAAAATGCAGCTATTTGCAACATTATTCTGAATATGAAAATGGCAGCTATGTGCAACTATTAATTCTGAATAATGAAAATGGCCGCTATTTGCAACTATTATTCTTGATAATGAAAATGCAGCATCTACATTTCATGAATATATGAAAATGGCAGCGATTTTCAACTATTATCTGAATAATGAAAATGGCAGCTATTTTGAACTATATTGTGAATAATGAAAATGGCAGCTATTGGAACTATTATTCTGAATAATGAAAAATGGCAGCTATTTGGAACTATTATTGTGATAATGGAAAATGGCAGCTATTTGGAACTATTATTCTGAATAATGAAAATGGCAGCTATGTGGAACTATTCTTATGAATAATGAAAAATTGCAGTTTTGGATTTTTAAATTATTCTGAAATAATGATAAATGGCAGCTTTTGGAACATTATTCTGATAATGGAAAATGGCAGCTAGTTGGAACTATTATCTGATAATGAAAATGGCAGCTATTTGCAACATTATTCGAATAATGAAAAATGGAGCTATTTGCAACTATTATTCTGAATAATTAAAATGGCAGCTATTTTGTTTTTTTTAACTATATTTTGAATAATGAAAATGGCAGCTATGTGGACATGATTCTGAATAATGAAAATGCAGCTATTTGCAACTATTATTATGAATAATGAAAAATGGCAGCTATTTGCAACTATATTTTGAATAATGAAAATGGCGATTTGACAATATTATCTGAATAATGAAAATGGCAGCTATTTGCAACATTATTCGGAATAAGAAATGCAGCATTTGCAACATTATTTTGAATAATGGAAAATGGCAGCTATTTGAAACTCTTATTCTGAATAATGAAAATGGCAGCTATTTTCAACTATTATTCTGAATAATGAAAATGGCAGCTATTTGCAACTATATTTGAATAATGAAAATGGCAGCTATTTGCAACTATTATTCTGAATAATGAAAAATGGCAGCTATTTGCAACTATTATTCTGAATAATGAAAATGGCAAGCGTTATTTGCCAACTATGATTCGATAATGAAAATGGCAGATATTTGCCAACATTATTCTGAATAATGAAAATGGCAGCTATTTGGAACCTTTAAATTCTGGAAATATGAAAATGGCAGCTATTGGAACTTTATTACTGAATAATGAAAATGGCAGCTATTTTCAACTATTATTCTGAATAAGAAAATGGCAGCTATTTGCAATATTATTCTGAATAATGGAAAATGGCAGCTATTTGGCACTATTATTCTGAATAATTAAAATGGCGCTATTGAACCTTATTTTGAATAATGAAAATGGCAGTTTTGGGAAACTATATTCTGAATAATGAAAAATGGCAAAGCATTGGAACTATTATTCTGAATAATGAAAATGGAAGCTATTTGGAACATTATTGAATATGAAATGGGCAAGCTATGTGGAAACTGATTATTTTGAATAATGAAAATGGCAGCTATTTGCAACATTATTCTGAATAAAGAAAATGGCAGCTATTTGCAACTATATATTCTGAATCATGAAACTGGCGCTATTTGGAAACTATATTCAGAATAATGAAAAATGGCAGCTATTTGGAACATTATTCTGAGAGAGTGAATATTGAACTGATGTTTACAAAAGATTGAAAAATGTGGAAAAAATCTCTCTGATATCATTCCCATTAATGTATATGAGAAAACACAGGTGTGAATGCAATGTATTCAAATGAAATTCACTTTTATCATATTTATTTTTTAAATCACAGGTGGATAATGTATGTTGAGCAACAAATCAGTGTGTGCATGGTAAAAAATGGAGTCTACCATGGAAAACCTCAAAAGGACTGCCGGCAAGAGACTAGAGATAGTGAGACAAGTATGTGCTGCGCCCATAACTATATGCTTCAGCAGTTGTAGAAGGTACAGGAGGAAGGTGTTGTGACAGGAAAATTTCATGAGGTAGAAATGAGAATTGTTGTGGCTTTGTTACTATTGTGCTTGTGAGATTTTGACATAATTAATATTTATTTCACATTCCACTGGTATTTGTAATGTACAGAGAGTAGGTCTGAAGGGTACAATGTAATGTAAATATGGTGGAGATGGCAAAGTGCAATGTTTCCATCTTATCTAGCTGTTTGTTATCTTTTTTGAAATGCATCTTTTGGCAGTGCCAGATAGATCTTGATGAAACTGGATGCAGTGACCTCTGTGTAGGGAGACATGGTGTGTTAGCAGTTTCAAAGGGTCAAAGACACACAGAGCAAGGCAGAGAAAATAGACCTGGGGACAGATCTAATTTACAAGAATTTATTGGGAATGGATGGTTATCCCCTTAATGACCCTTGAGGTGACTTGACACTTGACCCCTGTAACTTCACATATGTCATAAATCGCAATAAATGTATTTTTACGATTACAAGGATCAATATAGTGAGTTTAACTCAATCCAAGCAGTCGGGATTTGACCTTGTCACCCCTATAAGGTGACCCCGGGTCACGGATGGGGTCAGCTTGTACTGTTTCGGTATTTATGATGCCACGATGATTATTCCTGACAAATTTCCGCTCAATCGGAAGCTTGTTTTTTGTAGATTTGTACCTTTGACCTTGAACTTGACCTTGGGGTCGAGACTATCACTCACTCTTCTACTATTAATGTTACATCACTGTAGTATACGGGCTTTATCTGTCCTCTATAGCCTGATATAAATCCAATTTGGTCTTATTTTTTAACATTTTTTTTGGCAAAATTTGACCTTTTGACCCCTTAATGACCTTTGGTCCCTGGTATAAACAAAACCTTGGTACCACCAAAATGCATTGTTTTCTAATGCAAATACAAAATTCTACTATGCTTATGTCTGGAGATAAAAATTCGTGAAATTATTTACCTTAAAACTGTAACTGCCCTCAATTGACCTTTGCCCTCCAAAATAAAAATACCTTGCATACCAAGGTAATGAAACATATCTCTGCAAGTTAAGTCACTGTACTATGTTTTGTGTTTTACTTAATAAAATAAAAAATTTTTGAATATTTGGAATATTTTGTTTTTGTACCGGAAGTGACCCTTACTGACCTTTGATCCTGAAACTCTGAACAACCCAAAGACGCCTGCCTAGTAACATACATGTGCTCTAGTGGCTCTAATGACGTCACTCGTTACGTAATTTGTAAGGACAAGCAAGCGATTTTTTGAATATTTTTCAACAATTTTTGGCGTTCAAACCGGAAATGAACCCCCTTATTGACCTGACTCCTTATCCCCTGAACACCCTATATATGAATCAAGGGTCAGTGTTCCTCTGAACCAGTTTGGTTTATATCTGCCAATCCCTGAGAAAAAGATAATTTTGACAATTAAATTAACATATTTGAATGCCTGTGGCCCGGTTCAAAGGTCAGGCCCGGGGTCAATGTCATACGACATAATGTTCCAAGTCAGCGGTCAGTTGATGTAAGTCTAGTCATAATACGTCCAAACCATGACTGAGCTCGAGGCAATTGTTTAAGTGTTGCCAGAAGAAGCAGAGAACGCATCAAGAAAGCCGTCTTGTTAAAAATCTGCTGGCAAAAGGGTATGAAACAAAAACTGCCCAACACAACTTCCATGCCCCCACATCAAATGGTGCTTCCATAAAGGTGTGATGGTAAGGATCTTTATGCTTCAGAGAGTCTTCCTTCCATGACTTCTAGAGTTCTTTTCTTTCAATCTCCTTAAATTTGATTGCAGCGGATTAGCAGTTACACTGTATTGTTAATATTATTTTTGTTTGGTTTTGTTTTTTCCAGTGGGCGGTTCAAGTGAGTGACTCTCAATAAGTTCTCACCAGACGAGGTATCTAGACGTAAAGCATTTGCCATTAATATGGAAAGACATTTCTTGAATGCGCCTCTTCCCATGGGCTGGGGGAATTCCCACGGCATGTTGCCGTAAGTATTTGGAATGCTCTCTGTCTTAGTTTCTGACGTCCAAGTAGTTGTCCCTCAAACTGCAATGGCTAATAACTGTTCCCTGTCATGCAGTACTAGTTAATCAAAATTTATTAGTAGCTTCATGTCCTGGTGTCCCACACTAGGCCAATCCATAAATTGGGACAGGGTCTTGTAGTCACAGCTGGGATAATTTATTCCCTCAAACAAGTTTTTGGCTTGTATGGGGGGTAAACTTGGAAATATATGATGATCACTTGACAACCAATTGCAGTGTGAACTATCTGTAGCTTAGTCAAAATGGAGGAGGGTCTGACTGGTATTCTTGTAACGCACTTCGGGGACAGAATTCATATCGGTGTTTTGAGCCTGAGACATAATATATCAATCAAATCAGCATGTAGCATAATTGGTTTGCCCTCCCTCCTTCAGATTTTCAAAACTGACTACAAATTATGGTGACCTGGCAAAGCTGGAAAGTTTGAAAATTGGTTACAGCAAATGGCAGTTTTTGCTATCAACCCCCCCCCCCTCATTGAAAATGGTTTGGAATGCCCCTGTCCAGGATACCTGCAGTTTAACATACCTGCATCTGGGGACACACCTGACTGACCCAATTTGCTCCAACTGGAAGCTAAAGTGTAATTGGAATAATGGAAAGAGTTCCATATGACCCCCCCTTTAGGCATCTACAGAAACAAATTCTTGTATTTATGGGCCTTCAAAAGTACCCTAAGGCCAAAAATAGATGCAAAAATGTTTCATGTAGAACTTTGAAGGGGTACATTTGGAACTCTCATTGGAGGGACACTCAACCGCGCATTTACCCTTTCCTAAACTTCTGAGATTGCTCCACTCAACCAAACAATGCTGTAGTAAATAGGTATGACATTTTTACAAAAGTTGAAACAGGAGCTTGGAACATCATTCAAAGTGTCCCAACACTTATTCAAAGTGTCCCAACAACTCATTCAAATGTGTCCCTAGACACTTTTAACCACAATTATAGGCTAGATGCAATGTCCTACTCTCCACTGACTACAAGGCTTTTTCCTGCATAAACAATGCTAGAAACCTAGTAAATCAAATATTTCTTTCCTGTCAGATCTATGGTTAATAACTACAGTATCTTTCACAAATTATATCCTCCTTTAGTCTTTATTTTCCTGTGAGAGACTGGTAGAGCACTCTTGGAATATAATCAATAGCATGTGTGAGGGTCCAATGCGTATTTAATTTTTCTTAGCCAGTATTTTATCATTTTATCCAAAATGTTAAAAACAGTGTATCATTATATCTCTTGCTTCTCTATGCTTTGTAAATGTTTTGAAATTCCCTTTCAGGTTGGGTGATATATGTCAACTTTTAAATTTACAATACAAAACTGCATGATTTTGTTCTATAGGATGTGGTACAAGGTATGTCACTGCAGATGGTCAATGAACTGCATTCCGAGAAATTAAATATAAGCATGCTTCTGTTTTCAGACACAACCTCCTCCCTCATTTGAATGCCAAATTACCAGACATTACACTGGAAGCTGTACACTCATTGCAAGAACAATTGCCAGAATTGGAGCAAACTCATACTAGTGAGTAACTTTTTTCTATTCCTTTGACTCCTTCCTATCTTAAATACAGTGCTAGCTTCCCAAAGAAATATCTATGGGGATCCAGGGTCAAACATCTCAACCTGCAAGCTTATGCAACATTGACAGAAGCATGCATGTGTAAAAAATGCAGTGTAGCACATGCATATTAACCTGAAAATAATATCATACATGCAGTGCATACAAACCATTACCATTTGCCTCATATCATGCAAGTGAAAGCCAATAAATTTGTATACTTCTTCCCAACTATTAAATAAATGCATTGTAAACATCTTATTTTTGCTAAAATCACATTGCATATCTGTTTTAACTTGCTTGTGTTGTTCTCAACAGAATTCCATCCATTGAAGAGTTCATAGTTTCCAACCAAGAACCAATAGATAAGAATTGGACGGATATTGAAACTCAAACTCAAAGTCTTGTCATGATAGCCAAGGAAATCGGTGACACTGATATAGTTGTTATTGAAAAAGATAACCATAATGATGCAAAAAAGGAAAAGATCAGTTTAGAAACCTCAAGCATAGAAGTCGTACAACCTACATATAATGGTATAATCTTGACCAATACGGAGAATTCTCAAGAAGCAGAAACAGAAGATGCTGAAACTCCAACCAGTCTTGAAGCAGAGACCCCAACCCGTCTGGAGAGCTTCACTTCAAGTCCTTGTCGGCCAGATGAACTTGTGGTGCACTCTTTTGAGCCTAAACAGTTGGAGAGTTTTGTGTCAGCACCAACTACACCAGACAGTATTTCTGGCATGGAGGTATCTGCCAGAGGTGAAACACCATTTGCATCGTTATTAACCGGGGGTGTCACATCCCCTGCATCTGTGGGTGGGTCATCCCTTGTGTCAGGGCCAGATGGTAATTTTTACTCTGCTGTGACAAGCCCGTCAAGTGAACGCTTTGCTTTTGCTAGTAACCCAGCTTCTTATAGGTCTAGCCCTACTTTACTAGAACATCCTTCCATGGAGGAATTAGACATGCTAAAACAAACCCTTCAGGAGAAGGAACTGAAGGTAGTGGAATTAGAAGAATCTTCTAAAATCATTAAGGATGAATTATTGGACAAAGAACAGGCCCTTCAGAAAGCTGTAGATGAAGCACAGAGGACTTCTGGGGAATTAGAGAAAACCAAGGCACTTGTACAAAATTTGGAGAAGTGTGTGAAATGTGAACTTCCTATTTTGAGGGGAAAATGTACAGAATTGCACAATAGTGTTGGTTTAGAAAAAGATAATTTTAATGATGGATTAAAGACCTTAATGGGAGATTACGAAAGGATAGGTGAAATTGTACAGGCTTGCTTAGAAGAAGAAAAACGGAAAGTTCTCAAGGAAAATATTGAAAAGCTAGAAGCAGAGCACGCAAAAGAAATTGAAGCATTGAATCTTAAGTTCCAGGAGGTTTCAAAGACATTAGAACAAACCAAAATTGAGCTTGGTCAAAACCAGGAGGCCTTGAGGCTTAAAGCTATTGAAGTAGAAATGATCAGAGAAAATAGTGCCAAGGAAGTCAGTGAAATCAAGAATAAGATGGAATCAGAACAGGAGGAGGCCATTTCGGCCTTGAGGATGGAATTGGCCATGGAGTTGTCAGACTTAGAAACTGAAAATCAAGAGAAGACAAAGTTACTTGATGAAATACAGTTGTCAAAAGAAACTGAGGTCAAAGAATTGCAGGAACGACTCACTACTGAGAAATCAGAAGCCATCAGTGAGATCCAGAAAACATTAGATGAGAAGCATAAACAGGAAATAGACAGTCTTCAGAAAGATTGCAAGAGACCCAATTGAATGAACTCTCTGAATTCCAGAAGACTCACCAGATGAAAGTAGATGCTGCATGCGAAGACATTCGCACCAAAATGGAAGAAGAAAGAGAAAGGGAAGTGAGTGAACTGAGGACAGAATTAGAACAGTTGCAAGAGACCTTGACTCAAACCAAGGATAAGCATGAGGTAGAAGTAGCAAAGCAAAATGAAGAATACAGGATAGAAATTGATAATTTAAAGGAAGATATTGCCACCTTGAAGGTGGAGCACAAGAGAGCCATGGAAGAGCAGACTCTCAAAGTCAGCCAGATGGAAGAGTCTTTTATAACAGAGAAACAGAGCTCTACTTTGGCTGCTCTTGAGGATGAACGCAAACAACACAAAGAAGAGATGCAGCGTCTGAGGGAAGAGCTAGACAGGGAGAGGAACATTGCTGTGGCAGACGCTTTGGGAGCTGCTAATGAGGTCCATGCTCAGGAGATGGAGGAGGTTATGAAGAATTCAACAGACTCCACCACAGGAAGCGTAGAGAGCAGGAAGACGGTTGAAACTGCAGAGATGCAGGTGTCATTTAATGAAGCTGTAAATAAGGTAGCAGCTGCAAAGGATAAGCAAATTGAGGAGCTCAGGGTTAGGGAGACCAAGCTGCTTGAAGAACAAAGCCGTAATAAAGGTAAGAGTTGTAGATTGTCAACTAAATTACTGTAACTTTGTAATAGAGTAAAGATTTATGGAATATGTATTATAGCAAGAAAGGAATGAAACAATACAAACAGTTGAAGTGTGAATGGTCAAAATAGCATCTTTAAACATGCTCACCAGTGACATTGAACATATTTTATGTTGCATGCTATTTTGACCTTTGACGCCTTAAGTGTAAGTCACAGAGAATCATGACTTTATCCTATTGTATGTGAAGCAATTCTTCTATCCCCATTTATGGAGGGTAACCAGAATCTTCAAACAACTTAAAAGTGATTTAATTTCTGAATGCTCTGAAATAGTCACAAGAATTGAACCAATTTGCCACAATTTTGCAACAAGCCAGCATTCACGTATGTATTCTGGCAGCCTTTGTTCTTTAACCTAGCTTGTGATTTAATATTAATGTTTCAAAATGGATATTAATCAAACCAAAAGGTTTACTTCAAAATGCTTATATTTTAAAATCTCAAACCTAAATATTTATATATCAAAATATGTATATTGTTTCATCAACAATTTGACCCAATTGGTGATTTTAAGTGATATTTAAAATATTGTAAATATAAAAATGAATATTCATTCGTAGTGGTATAGAAACAGTTATTTGTTTTTTACTTCTACACTACAAATATTTCGCTCACCTGGAATGTTTTTGCTAGTCTGACTAGCATCATCAGCAGATGGTGGTGCTGTGATAGTATACAATATTAACTGACTATGAGTGTGATGGTAAAAATATGATCACAAGGTGAAAGATGGATTGTTCCATTTCACGAGCCGCAGGCGAGTGAAATGGAACAATCCATCTTTCACCGAGTGATCATATTTTTACCATCACACGAATACAAGGCAGTTAATATTTGTTTTATATAACTCATACAATAGATTCTGGTCATTTAAAAAAAAAAAAAAAAAAAAATTTTAAAATCTCAAACCTAAATATTTATATATCAAAATATGTATATTGTTTCATCAACAATTTGACCCAATTGGTGATTTTAAGTGATATTTAAAATATTGTAATGTCTTTTATAAATATAAAAATGAATATTCATTCGTAGTGGTATAGAAACAGTTATTTGTTTTTTACTTCTACACTACAAATATTTCGCTCACCTGGAATGTTTTTGCTAGTCTGACTAGCATCATCAGCAGATGGTGGTGCTGTGATAGTACTTCTTGTCCACTGATAGGATATCCTCTCAGATATGATGTCATATAACTCAAGGATAACATCATAAGTTAAGATGTTGCAATTTCTCTAAGGGGTAAGGAGATTATCCCAAAGTGGATCTAAGTCCAGTCCTCTCAAAGTCAGCCAGATGGAAGAGTCTTTTATAACAGAGAAACAGAGCTCTACTTTGGCTGCTCTTGAGGATGAACGCAAACAACACAAAGAAGAGATGCAGCGTCTGAGGGAAGAGCTAGACAGGGAGAGGAACATTGCTGTGGCAGACGCTTTGGGAGCTGCTAATGAGGTCCATGCTCAGGAGATGGAGGAGGTTATGAAGAATTCAACAGACTCCACCACAGGAAGCGTAGAGAGCAGGAAGACGGTTGAAACTGCCGAGATGCAGGTGTCATTTAATGAAGCTGTAAATAAGGTAGCAGCTGCAAAGGATAAGCAAATTGAGGAGCTCAGGGTTAGGGAGACCAAGCTGCTTGAAGAACAAAGCCGTAATAAAGGTAAGAGTTGTAGATTGTCAACTAAATTACTGTAACTTTGTAATAGAGTAAAGATTTATGGAATATGTATTATAGCAAGAAAGGAATGAAACAATACAAACAGTTGAAGTGTGAATGGTCAAAATAGCATCTTTAAACATGCTCACCAGTGACATTGAACATATTTTATGTTGCATGCTATTTTGACCTTTGACGCCTTAAGTGTAAGTCACAGAGAATCATGACTTTATCCTATTGTATGTGAAGCAATTCTTCTATCCCCATTTATGGAGGGTAACCAGAATCTTCAAACAACTTAAAAGTGATTTAATTTCTGAATGCTCTGAAATAGTCACAAGAATTGAACCAATTTGCCACCATTTTGCAACAAGCCAGCATTCACGTATGTATTCTGGCAGCCTTTGTTCTTTAACCTAGCTTGTGATTTAATATTAATGTTTCAAAATGGATATTAATCAAACCAAAAGGTTTACTTCAAAATGCTTATATTTTAAAATCTCAAACCTAAATATTTATATATCAAAATATGTATATTGTTTCATCAACAATTTGACCCAATTGGTGATTTTAAGTGATATTTAAAATATTGTAATGTCTTTTATAAATATAAAAATGAATATTCATTCGTAGTGGTATAGAAACAGTTATTTGTTTTTTACTTCTACACTACAAATATTTCGCTCACCTGGAATGTTTTTGCTAGTCTGACTAGCATCATCAGCAGATGGTGGTGCTGTGATAGTCTGACTAGCATCATCAGCAGATGGTGGTGCTGTGATAGTATACAAATATTAACTGCCTTGTATTCGTGTGATGGTAAAAATATGATCACAAGGTGAAAGATGGATTGTTCCATTTCACGAGCCGCAGGCGAGTGAAATGGAACAATCCATCTTTCACCGAGTGATCATATTTTTACCATCACACGAATACAAGGCAGTTAATATTTGTTTTATATAACTCATACAATAGATTCTGGTCATTTAAAAAAAAAAAAAAAAAAAAATTTTAAAATCTCAAACCTAAATATTTATATATCAAAATATGTATATTGTTTCATCAACAATTTGACCCAATTGGTGATTTTAAGTGATATTTAAAATATTGTAATGTCTTTTATAAATATAAAAATGAATATTCATTCGTAGTGGTATAGAAACAGTTATTTGTTTTTTACTTCTACACTACAAATATTTCGCTCACCTGGAATGTTTTTGCTAGTCTGACTAGCATCATCAGCAGATGGTGGTGCTGTGATAGTACTTCTTGTCCACTGATAGGATATCCTCTCAGATATGATGTCATATAACTCAAGGATGACATCATAAGTTAAGATGTTGCAATTTCTCTAAGGGGTAAGGAGATTATCCCAAAGTGGATCTAAGTCCAGTCCTCTGTCGCAATTCAATTTAGGGTGTTTGGTTCATATGTGTATAACTTCAAGAATTCTCCTAGAAAATTCTTTAGGCTCCCTCTCCAACACTTTGACATTTTCCTAATCGATCTGGTGACCTTTGCTCCAAATGACATGTTTTTGACAGTGGATTTGGAGCTGCTAGCCATGGACTTGTGTTTATTAAGCCTTTTCTCAAGCTTTTTAACAGACTCTCCTATATACATGCCATCACAGTCCGAGCAAAAAATCTCATATACAACACCGGATTGTTTATTGGATTATGTCTTTTCTCTAAGTGTATTTGCCAGTTTAAAGGTCTACATAGGGTAAGGTGACAAAAACCCTATTTACAGTGCCCGTTTCATGAGGTGCAGGTACTTCTAAAGTTTGGATACCACAGGGCAGGCCTTCCCTCTTGGCTAGAAAGAATTATTCCTCCAAAAATTAAGTAAATTTGTAAAAAATAAAAAACATAAGAAATCAAAAACTAGCCACTTGAAATTTGGAAAAGATGTGCACTGAAAGTTTTCTTTATAAAAAACAAATTTTCAATCAATTGGTTGAGCATTCTGATTTTTAGTGATTTTCTGAGGGAGCATAATAGCCGATAATCCTACCTTAAAGGCTGACTCAGAGATTTCCCGAGGATGGCAGTCTCAATTTTTGAACAAATCATGTTTTTTGCATTACATAATGCTTGTCCACATGCTAATTACTGTGTGAAATAGATAAGCTCAAATCAATGTCCGTCATATAGAAAATCTCAAATTTGTAATAAAATTCCGGATCCTGAATTTTTGTTATACACAGTACTTTTATACTACGCATACATGTTTACTTCATCAAAATGAAAAATCATTTCTTCTCAAACTTTGGAATTGAGCATTTCAGGTGCATATCTTGACACTCAACTATTTTAAATTATTACACACACACAAAAAAAAATTGAAATCTCTGAGTCAGCCTTTAATTGTTTTTTTTTATCAAACTTTCAAACTTTGGGATAGGATTTTACTCATGTATAGGACTATACAAGGCTGAGTATGACAGTACTTATAGATACCACCATGCTTGTCTCTTTAAATATTACCTATAGTCAGATGAAACTGCCTCAACATGGTTCCCAGATAGGATAGGACAATAGGAAGATTTTCTTTCTTTTAGTGGGGGTAATTACCTCATGCTCCAAGGAGAACACATATTTTTTTTAATTTCCCTGCAAACTTAAGCCATATAAGAGTAATACCCAATTTTGCATCAATTCTGTATAATTTCAATCATTCCTCCTGCTAGATTCAATTGAAAAATTATTAACTGACAAAGCTGACCTGGACTCCGAGATGAGTGGTGCCCTGCGGGAAGCTAGAGAGGCAGAGAAGGAGGCTAAAGCTGCACTCAGTGATAAGGAAAGAGAAATAGAAGAACTGCGTCAGAGACTAGAAGCAGTTCAGAAGAAGCATGACAGGCCTGCTGAGTTGCCAATTGCAACAGAAAGGTTTGGACCACTCAATTGATGATTTGCACGATCCCCATAATGCATCCCGTAAAGTGCCCATTTCCATCCAGGAACTTGTAATAATACCAGAGTTCATGTTTACAAAAAATTCTGTTGTTCGTTCACGTCGCCGGACAGTGCCAAAAACTACAATACAAAGTACCTTTTCACGTGAAGTTAATCTTACAGAAATGTAGAAGATTATCATAGGAACAAAAAACCTGAGGCAATGATGTTGAAATATATGACAAATTAAGGTGGCACTTTAGATCGTAACCGTGCCCTACTTGTCACCTGCCGAACAATTACACAACATTTACACTTCGGCTGTGCAACGTCACAGATAAGGTAAGATTTCTAGTATTGACATTACGCTCTTAACCTTATGTTTTTAGCTGACTTGAGGCTGGTACAATTTACCGGATGGAAATTGGCACTTCCCAGGATGCATTATGGGGATTGTGCAAATTGTCTATTGATATTCTGATTCAAATACATCATCTAAGTTAAATCGTTAAAACGGACAAGAATTTCATGAAAATATGGTATTAGAAATGCTGACATGTACTTAAAATACAAAAATAAACAATGTTTTTGGCAAGCCACAAATGAAGTTTGCTGTTTCTACAAAGTTCTTTCAAGCCAATATATATTATATTTGAAAGGAGCATTAGGCAGGAGCCACAAATGTAAATCTCAATTTCAGCATTAGGGTTGTTAAGGGGTCTTAATTTGCATACAAGATACAGCGGTGAACTTGGAATGTGTATGAATCTCTGGTGCATGAGTAGGTGTAAGATTGTCTATTGATATTCTGATTCAAATACATCATCTATTTTAAATCGTTAAAACGGACAAGAATTTCATGAAAATATGGTATTAGAAATGCTGACATGTACTTAAAATACAAAAATAAACAATGTTTTTGGCAAGCCACAAATGTGATGCGATCTGGGAAAACCCGCCACATGGTGGGAAATTTATATTTTGAGTTTTTACTCTCACTGCAGATTTTGAAATATTAAGTTTCCATAACTGTTTACTTCTTTCTTCTTTGATACACACATCAAAAGTTATGCCTTATACAATCTGACAAAAAATAAAGTACAATATAACAGATTTTAAGCTATTTTCTTTATTTTTTCAAAACTGTCCTGTGCGACATGTGGTGCGTTTTCCCAGATCACATCACAAATGAAGTTTGCTGTTTCTACAAAGTTCTTTCAAGCCAATATATATTATATTTGAAAGGAGCATTAGGCAGGAGCCACAAATGTGAATCTCAATTTCAGCATTAGGGTTGTTAAGGGGTCTTAATTTGCATACAAGATACAGCGGTGAACTTGGAATGTGTATGAATCCCTAGTGCATGAGTAGGTGTAAGATCAGAGAAAAGTACGACTTATGTCATGTGATGCAGTTTCAACCAATCAGATGGTAAGAATCTGGATAATCATTATTTCTATTGCTCTTTTGCAGTGATATGAAAAATTTAGATCCTTCCTCACAAGACAAGCTACGGGTACTTCTCAGAGCTAAGGAGCAAGAATGCAATACACTTAAACAACAACTAGTAAGTTGGCACAATTTCCCTTTGATTTTGGATGTTCATGTCCACTATCACACAAATAGCCCCTGTTATGTTGAACATTTCAATAATTGTTTTTACCTGCAGGTTCAACTCAGGTCTATCTCAAGTCATGGAGGCAAATCAGAAAAGATATCTATTATGGAGTAAGTCTGTGTTATTTTATCTTGTTCTCTCAGATGTGTATTGATGTGCTCTTAGAAATTGACCCAATTTGACTTCAAATATCACAAGTGATTAACCACAAATGTTTGCTAATTAATTATGGGTTGCAGAAAGATATATGCAATTTGTAGCTGCACATGTATTCTTTGTACCTATCCTGAGGATGATTTTACTCTTACAAGTTTGAAGAGATTATAGGCCTATAACACTCTTTGAAGATATGTTTTTTAGGGGACCAAATGTAAAATAGTTTTTTATCAATTCCCTGGACACTATGTTTAAACATTCAAAATGACCTAACTTTTATCTTTTGATATTAAAGAGACATGAGGACATTTCCAGAAAGAAGCGCCCTCAATTTTTTTTTCGAACCCAGGTTTTTCCGTATTTTGAATGCTTACCATTGTATTAGATCACACCTGAAGTGAATAAGCCGAATACACCGTCTTTATGTAATAAGATGATGATTTGGTATTTACTGTCGTCCATGACAGAAAATCAAAGCACCGTTTCCTGGGACGATTAGGATAGCAGGCAGGTTCAAAACAAGATTTGCGATTTCTTTTGTACTTGTTTGTCCAATAAACCTTTGAAACATTTTTCGTAGGTGGTCTACAATCGATCCAGTGCAATTTGAGAGAAATTCGTATCTTCAAAAAAATCTCATGTCACTTTAAGCTAGATAGTTTCTAAATACAGAAATAGGTGGTTGTTTTTTTTTTTTGCCAATATATGGACAATTTGGCTCTTAACAATAAATATCATCTAGCTCAGAGGTACAGGTATCACCTAGCTTGTGACTGCTAAAATGCCTAGCTAATATTCTGTGAAATCAATTCCTACCGATTTGAATGGGCTGATATCATTGAAATCAGTCAGTTTGTTAAAAGGATTTCTCACATGCCCTAATCTTACTCTATTTACATTGCAGTATCTCCAGCAATGACTTGGTCCTAATCTTCTTTGAAGAACCCAGGGAAAACTATGTTGTGTTTAGTATAGAGCCAACATTATACTTTGTCCACTCTGAGTCACTTGCTGCCCTTGGCCTCAAGCAACATGGTTCCAGCGGGCCCAAAAGGTAAAGCAGCTTCCTTATTTTGCTTACTATAGTTTATCTTTAAAAAAAGTAGTATTAGTTGTAGTAAATCCAAAGTTTTAAATCCGGTTTTGTCCCTGTGAACGAGGGTGGCCGGATTCACCTCACACTCGCAGCAACCGCTCTTACTCCCTCCTTCCATTTCACCCGATTCAGTGCATTCTCCTACTCTCCTCCACTTGCTTCTTCCAAGTCTTCTTTGGACATCCTCTCCTCAAACCTCCCACCTCAAACTCAAAAGCCCTTCTTAAAACATGCCCGTCATCCTTCCTCAGCACGTGTCCATACCAAAGTACACTATTTGCCTTCGCCAAACGGTCCATCACTTCTTCCAAGCCCAACATCTGCATCAAGTCCTCAGTCTTCATCCTGTCCATCAACTTCACACCACACATCGCTCTCATCTTTGCTCTCTCTCTGTCCTCCTCAGAATCCCCATCTCATTTTTGCTCAGACACTATGTAGACACCATGCTCAGACACCAAAAAAAGTAGTAGTTATTATTGGTGAATAGTTTAATTCTGTTACATAAGATCATTCACAGCAAGATTCCTTGAGAGAATGGCACCACCGTAATGACAGAGTACATACGGTGTCATTGCTCATGCGATACCTGCCAGGCAAACAAAATTCTAGGAACCTCAAAGTACCTACTCTATAAAACCACCATGATGTTGGTTCTCCAGAGTATCCACCACATACCCAAATAGTGTGCATGTGATTTATCTTGTTAACTGTGTTAGAACTCTGAGTTAACTCGCAGGTGACTGAGTAGTGAAAGGTAACTGGTAGGGCCTCTGTAAGTGTATTCTGTGGAGTTATTGACAAAGGAGGTTCCAGAGTAGTTAAAGGCTGACTCAGAGATTTTGAAATATAATTTTTCTGTGTAGTAATTAAAAATAGTCATCTAGAACTAAAGATAGTCATCTAACAAATGCTAATTCAAATGGTTAAAGATGAATCGGATTTTTCGTTTTCATGCAGTTAACATTTATGCACAGTATGCAGTGCCATAGGATACTGTGTATAACAGAAATTCCGGATCCGGAATTTTATAACAAAGTTGTGATTTTCTATATGAAGGACTTCGATTTTAGCTTAGTTATTTCACAGAGTGATTAGTATATGGACAAACATTATGTATATGCAAAAAAACACGATTTGTTTGAAGATTGAGTGCGCCCTCATCGGGAAATCTCTGAGTCAGCCTTTAACTACCTACTATGTATCCAGTAGTTACCTGCATGTAGACTGCAAGGTGACTCCAAAGTACACCATTAATCGGTTGGGTACTTCAAAGGACCTTCCCTGCATGAGTCTGGTAGAGCAGGTACTTGGTATGAAATTTGTCATAGGTGGAGGGAGCGATAGTGATCACACTGGGAGTACCCAGAGTGTACCTTCTAAGCTGGAGGATTCTGGCTATGTTAAATTGCTTTCACTTGTATAAAAGCCAATTTTAAAGGTGCCTGTTCTGATTTAAGCATACCATGTTCCCTTCTTGATATAAAAGCTACAACTCGCATACACCCACAACTAAATTTTGCAGGACACAAACTTGTGGTTTTGATGATAAATGTGATAAAATATACTGCAATGCCCTATTAATTACTGTACTCTTATTTATGTTAACTATAAAAACAGCAGTTTTTGCTCTATATCCTTGGAAAGAAATGTATTTGGAGGCTGAAATTTCGGGACAACAATGAGAAAAAAAAACTTGTAGCTTAAATTGGGTGTGAAGGTCCTTAAGGGGGAAAGACCCCTTTGGGGGCTAAAAATAACAACTTTAAATTTAAATTAAGGGAAAATTTACCTTTTTATTGCCTTTTGTTTGACAACAATCGGAGCGTCCGTTCTAAAGTTATGGCCAAAAAGGTGGCTTCGTGAGTCAAAATTACTTGTAATATTTCTTATGTATTTTATTCTTTTCTCAAGCTGTGATATTTAATATTTTCCACTTTAAAAATATATATCTTAAAAAGTAATTTAGCTATTGATCTCTAATTTTCACCATTGTGAAAATTCAAGTTCTTAATTTCTAAATCATCAGGAAAGTAAAATAACATTCTAAAATATACAGAAACCTAAAAAACAGTGTTTCTAGACTAAATTGCCGATATCTCAAAAGTGAATTTTTACGATATTGTCAAGCCATTGGTCATAGCATTCCACTTGTTACGTAAATAGCGCCATCTTTTGTTGAATTTTAGTTAGGTTGAAAGGAGAGCGGAAGTAGGCTCTGGCCCTTCCTTGTATACTTCCCAGGCTGTTATTTTCTGTTTGCAACTTTCGCTCGCAGCATTTTGTTATTTAAATTCCAGCTGTGTTGAATGCGGTTTAACTAAAATTGTAACCATAGTGGATGCTTGATCTTTCGCGTCGGTTTGGGCCAGAACTGGCACAGTTGCGAACGAGGTGTAAAGAACACTCGTCTGTAAGGGGCTTCCCATGGACTCGTCTTGTACACACCGCGGTCTTGTTTCGGTGAATTTTCTATTTGTTTGTTCTCTATTTTTTCAGATTTTAACGCGGGATTTTAAAACAGTCCACGTACTGGTTTCCCCTTGATGTATAATAGTTTTAGGCTCTCGGCAAAAAAAACAAGCGAGAAACTCTAAATTTTGATATTTTTTTTAAGTGTCCAAAATTGTAATTTAAAATACCTGGGCCGCCGATTTGCTTGTGTGATGGTAAGTCGTACATCCTTTATCTTTCGCTGACTTGACCTCTTCAGGTATTGCATAGTGTGGTCATTGAATCTAGGGGGTTTAGCTTAGAAGCTATTCTCCCACTGAATACTGGCGTGCGACGTTGCAAAGTGTGGTAGGGGAACTTCATGACTTGGACACTCGGCATACAGGGGTGACGATTGACGATTTCGTCCAATTAATGAACTGGAACACAAATTATTTCCGGTTATTACAATTCTGGTTCATTAGAGAAGGAATAAAGGACTAGGAAAAAAAAACCTTGCATGGAAATTTAACTGCTTGTCTTTGGAGTTTTGTGATTGTTTGCCAAATTGTAATAACCTTGGTTAAGTCTTCTTAATTCTGCACCTATGCACTTTCGAGTGCGCACTCTGCCCCTAGAATCTTTCTGGGTCTGGGGCCCTCCAATTGCACTTCAAATTTATTTATGTTTAGTAGGGAAAGTTGATTAAAGTATGCGGTTCCAAGTCGCTTTGCTTGTTTTGCTTGAGTAGTGGGGTACATCGGTGGTTGGCCATATCCAGGTATCTAGTTTCGTCTGTTTGATCCGACAAGATTGTAAGGGCTATGGTGACGTCAACATTTCAGGGAAAGCTTGAGAAATATTTTGAAACTAGTTGTTAAGTGTATTCGATCACTTTGTCCTTGCTCGATTTGTTGGGATAAGGGACCGTGAGCAGAATTTGTTCCAATTTTAAGGTGGTGTAGTCAACATTTCAGGGAAAGCTTGAGAAGATAGTTTGAAACTAGTTATTTGAAGTGTATATTCGATCACTTGGGTACCTTGATTCAGATGGGTGTCGAATAAGGGACAGTGAGCATGAGTTTACTCAAATTTAAAGGGATGACTTCACATTTTTAAGGGAAAGCTTGAGAAGATTTTTCTGAAGTGATCCCGGTGGGTATCTTGATCGAATTGGTGTGAATAAGGGACAAAGGATGACTCAACATTTGAGGGAAAGCTTGAGAAGATATTTTTCCAGGAGGCTTTTATTAAAGTGTCTTCGATCACTTGTTACCTTGATCGAATTGGTGCAAATAAGGGACCGTGAGCATAAGTTCAATTTCGAGGGGCGACGTCAAATTTTAGGTGAAGCTGTGTTCGGTTTGGATCAGAATTCAATGATCAAAATTTATTGATCCAAAATCCAAATCTCATCTTTTGTAAAGGTTGTGGACAAATTGCTCCATATTGAAAGTTGGTTTATGAGTATTGTTATTGAACCAAGATTTATTGATCCAAATTGATCATTTGTAAAGGTTGTGGACCATTGCTCCATAGTGAAAGTTGGTTTAAGGAGTATGGGTATTAACCAGATTTTATGATCCAACTTGATCATTTGTAAAGTTGTGGACCTTGAATCCTTCAATTTGAAAATTGGCCAAAGTAGAATTTCGGTATTGATCCAAATTTATGTCACACTATTGGTGCCAAATTGATTGTTTGAAAAAGGTTGTGGACACATTGCTCCATATTGAAAGAGTTGGTTTAAGGAGTATTGGTATTGACCAAGATTGATTGATCCAATTGATTATTGAAAGGTTGTGACACATTGCCCACATTGAAAATTGGCACAAAAGGAAGTTCCAGTATTGATCAAAATTCATTGACAATATCTATTGAGTCCAAATTGGGATTAATTTGAAAAGGTTGTGGACCCAATTGCTCCATATTGAAAGTTGGTTTAAAGGCGGTATTTGGGTATTGACCAAGATTTATTGATCCAAATTGATCATTTGTGAAGGGTTGTGGAACGCATTGAATCCACATGTAATTGGTAAACGGAAGTTTCGTGGTATTGATCAAAATTTATTGATCAACATCTATTGGTCCAAATTGATTATTTGAAAAGGTTGTGAACCATTGCTCCACTGTGAAAATTGCAAAAGGAGTTCACGGGTTGATCCAAATTTTTGATCAATATCTATTGGTCCAAATTGATCGAAATTGACCCAAATTGATTATTTGGCAAATGTTTGTACACATTGTGGGTTTCCACATTGGAAATGGTAAAAAGGGAAGTCCTGTTTGATCAAAAAAGTTACTTTCAACATCTATTGGTCAAAATTGCTCCAGATTTGATCAATTTGTAAAGGTTGTGGACATATTGTTCCATATTGAAACTAAAAACAGAAGTTCCGGGTATTGATCAAAATTCATTGACCAACATCTATTGGTTACGAAATGATCCAAATTGATTTTTTGCAATTGAAAAGGTTGTGGACACATTGTTTTCCACATTGAAAATTTGTTTATTGTAAAGGATGTGGACAACGTTGTTCCACATTATACGTTGTTTAAAGTAGTTTTGCTATTGAAATTAGATGGATTTGGTCAAAGTCTATTGGTCGAAAGTTGTTGATCCAAATTGATTATTTGTAATGGTTGTGGACACTTATTCCACATAGGAAGTTGTTAAAAAAGGCATTTGGCTGGAACCATTTTTTCGATCAAAATTTATTGATCGAAATTGATCTTTTTGCAAAGGTTGTGGACAACATTGTTTCCACTTTGAAGAGTTGGTGAAATTTTTCACTCGGCATTTGGGCCAATTTTTAATTGGAAATGGAAGAGAAAGATTGTTTGTCACTGAAATAAGAATCATATTGTATTTATTTCTGCAAGTGAATTGTGTAAGAATTTATAATATAATTGGACAAGCTTGGATTGATTTTGGAAATTATATTTTTGCACCAAACAAAAATTGATTGTCCGTGTTATTTAATTTTGTCGTGTTACAATTGGAGAGTTGGCACCTGTCCTCGATTTGCCGCTGTCGTCACGTTACCACGGCCAAGGAATTTGTTTTCTTTTCGCCACAAAGTAAACTTTTAATCTTATTTTCCAAAAACCCCTGGTCCGTGACAATATGACATCCGCTTCGCTGCACCCTGATTTCTTAAAAAAAACCGATTTAATCCTATAGAGATGGGATAACAAGCACTTAGAGCATATAATTTGGGCTCCACACTGAAACTATGATATTTTCATTAGTCCCTAGGAACCCTTTTATGGGGGTCATTTCCCAAAAAAAGTAAAACAATAATTATTATTTTACTTTTTTGGAAATCCCCCATAAAAAGGGTTCCTATGGGACTAATGAAAATATCCTAGTTCAGTTTGGATCCCCGTTTATATGCTCTAATTTGCTTTTTATCCCATCTCTATAGGGTAAATCGTTTTTGAGAAATCGGGGTGCAAGCGACGTCATATCGTAAAAATTCACTTTTGAGATATCGGCAAACTAGAAACACTGTTTTTAGGTTTTTGTATATTTT
The DNA here is from genome assembly GCA_023653785.1 of Ophioderma brevispina. Taxonomy (NCBI): domain Eukaryota; kingdom Metazoa; phylum Echinodermata; class Ophiuroidea; order Amphilepidida; family Ophiodermatidae; genus Ophioderma; species Ophioderma brevispina. The sequence continues at coordinate 48,726 of JAMKCH010041390.1, forward strand.
AGAAATGCTATTTTACTTTTCTGATGATTTAGAAATTAAGAACTTGAATTTTCACAAATAATGGTGAAAATTAGAGATCAATAGCTAAATTACTTCTTGAGATATATATTTTTAAAGTGGAAAAATATTAAATTGATCCAGCTTGAGAGGAAACAATAAAAATACATAAGAATATTATAAGTAATTTTGAACTCAGAAGCACTTTTGGCCATCATAACTTTAGCACGGACGCTCCGATTGTGTCAAACAGAAAAGCAATAAAAAAAGGTAATTTTCCCTTAATTAAAGTAAGTTGTTATTTTTAGCCCCCAGAGGGGCTTTCCCCCTTAGGCACAGAACACACACCCACACTTTTTTTCCTGTGTTGAAGTAGCCTTTTCCACTGGGGAATATATGGAATAATCTAAGAAGAAACGCACTGTAAAAGACTAGTACATTTAACACCCTCTTTTTAATAGTTTACTCATTACGCCCCAAAACAATATTACATATGCTGATTGTTTTAATGATCGTATAGGGATCTGTGATATTGTTAGCAGTCTTTCAAATAAGAATCACGAGAAGCCTCCACTATCTCCAAATCCAGTGAGTGTAGCTTTTGCAGTACGTTGATAGAGCATATGATCTTGATTCAAATGACAATGCTCCTGGAACTGATATTGGATCAACGCCATAATCAATCATCAATCAAAAATCTTTATTTCCAACTATTAAAACATAAAAATTGTGTGGTTGTCTGTATTTTTACAGGAAGTGGATAATAGGGAAAGAGTAACAGATACGGAAATACTGCCAAGCTAAGAAGGTTGAGGCATATTTAATGTTTCAATCACTAACCAACCACAAGTTAGCCCAAAAATTCATATAGAAATTGTAGATGATATTGAGCAAAAAATTTGAAGAAAAACATTTACTCTGTAAAATATCTTTTTAAAGTATAGCAAAGTACCTAAGCCAGGTATGTTTATGTTCTCAGTGTTCATTCAGAGAATTTCTGAAACTAAATCCCTTCTAAGCAAACAGTGAAACTGAAAGTGTGATGAATGCTTGACAATGAAATTCCAATATGCAATTCATTAGAAGCATGCATACTATTGTTTCAGAAATTGTTACAGTGATTATAATAGTTTGCCAGTTTATGAAAAACATTTCATCCTACATACAAGTGTCCTCGGATCACGAAAAGTATCTATAAGGGGCAAATCCTTTAATGTGACTCAAACTACTAATCATTTTCTTTGTATCTCAACAGCCACAGAATCGTTTTAAGGTTGCCATGGGAACTAAATTTTATCGTGTTAAAGCTGTGCGGGACGATTGAGCAAACAGGACCAAAAAATAGAAACACTTGTGGCTTAACCCATCATGCACAACAGAATCTCCATGGTGATACACAACTCAGTTGCTTATGAGATAGATCCCAGATGCCTTTGATCTGCATCTTTTATAAGGATCCATCTTAAAAGCCAAACCTAGCATATTTGTACGTTACTATTTGTCATGTCAGATTCCGGATACAGTTAATGCAAATACAAATTTTTTGAGGATTGGTCAAGTTTCGCAACTATTTTTGACAGATTAACCTTTTGGTTGATGTTGCGTTGTGCTATTTAAGGCCACAAAAGAAAATTGTAAGGTTGTGTAACTTATCTACCCTATAAGCTAAGGTCAGAAAAAGCACCTACAGTCCTACATTAGGAGCATTTCGGAAGTCAAAGGGAAAATCACCCAGTTTGCTTAATTAGGTGTTCTTTCTACTTAAATTGATGAGAATAATAACATTTGACCTACCTTCCCTTAAAGGTGCAACGAGAGATTTCCATATCAGGTGTCCCTAAACATAGAAATACGATTTTGCCCTGCTGTATGTAGCGTCCGCAAAAACAGCCCCATCTGAAGGATTAAGCTGAGAACTGCGAAATTTTACTTTAAAAAAAAAATGTGAAATTTCTAATTTCTTATAGTATCAAAATACGAAATTCAGCCTATGTTTTATATTGAAATATAAGCAATCAAATCACTGTTTTTTCTCTCTTTTAAGACATTCTGTTGCAGCCAATACAAATAGCAATCTAAGATGGCCTAATCTATATCAATTACTATTATGAACACCATATTTGGGTGCTTCAAACTCTCTCGTTGCCCCTTTAATGACCTACCTTCTTATAATTTTAGCCTGTTACACCAATTTGACAATTTTGTTTTTAGGCCTCAGTTGCTATTCTCAGTGCTTTCTTGAATTACCAGGCTATGCCTTGTAAGTTAATAACAATGCAAAGTGTCACCCTCTGCTGTTAAATGTCAGTGAACATTTCCTGTACGAGTGTATATTATATATGCTCAATGTCGATTGATTCAACTATGGCAAACTCATGAGGTTGAAGAGAAATTATGGAGTAAACTGTATAGGCCTAAGAGTTGGCTGCTTCTGAGATTTTTTGGCCGGTGAAAATTACGCTTCATGACCTATGGTCCAGGAGCAAATTAATCTTGGAGAAATATTCTACACAAGCAATTCTCCTGGATTCAGTATTTGACTTAGCTTAGAATATTTCTCTACTGCTCAGGAGCATATTTGCCATATCTCCTGACCATGTGTGTAGGTTCAAATATTTATGTCAATATTTCTCGCAGAGCATTTTTAGCATATCAAATATGTGTCTGGACATATTTGTAAAGAAAATATTGGCCAGATTATTTATGCTCCAGATCATATTCCCCAGGACCATAGTCTGTAACCTAGTTCTGGCCAAAAATCTCTGAAGCAAGTTGGTCTACCCATATAGAATTAAAAAAAATAATTTTTTGCTTGTCTTGGGCTCACGCTGCAGTATCTATGACAATTACTAAGGATTGGCATTCACAGTGTTTGTATGCCAATGCATAAGTTGTCAGCAAGTTGCCAACCAAAATTGCATGGTTGGCTCTTAAAGCATATGGCCTCCCTAAGGCAGGCCAAGCACTCTCAAAACCCAATTATCAGTTTGCAGTGTACAAGCACCAAATTCAACAAGGTTGGATGTTTTTTGGCTAGGTCTTGTCAAAGGCGTCACAATTTTCTCCACTGACCATAGCAGGAGCGCCTAAGGCAATGTTGAGCATTAAGTATAAGGCAAAGCGAAGTGAGGCATCTTTGTGCACAAATAACGCAATTTTTGTGTGTACACGTAATGTGTCACTCAAGCATATCTTTATAAACATGAGTAGCGCGCCCCACTTGATAACAAATTTCCCAGGAAACACGATTAGTTATCCCCTTTGTTGTGTGGCTACGTGTTATGACGTCTCTTAGACTGTCGTAAGGTCATAAATACCTTTCGCAACACAAAATAATGATGCCTTGTGCCCAATGATCTAAATTATAGATAAATAAACAGTTTTAATGATCTTACTTGATTTGGTTCCAGAATTTGGTATGTCCAAAACCAAAATACATATACACAATTAGTTTAGATTACTTATGGTTTACTATTGTCCTGTGTTGAAAGCGTTGCAGTTCACGATGATATGTCCCACAGCGAAGACTCCAAAATGACATCGCACAAGTTCATACAAAACTCCTCAGGTATTATATTCCAAGGGATCTTCTCAGTCCAGTCCTGAAGGTAATCTAGTCCAGCAGTTCAAGACGTAAAGGTTAAATTAAGTCCTCGACGATATAAATCCACAGTCCAAGATAATCATCACGACTTCTATCTGTCGCACAATTTGGATCCTATTTTGATTCCAGCACTTTCGGCTTCAAAGACTACAGTAGAATAATTAAGCACTCTGCTCACATGGAATTGCAGCGATATAAAAATCCTGGCCTGTTGTGTGAAGCATAAATCTACCATTCTTGTAGATAAAACTAGCTATCCATAACTGTATAGCTGATTGCAACTGCTGACGGCGAGACTTAGCTCATCTCCTATATATACTGACTTCACAAAAATCCCAGTCTAAAAATAACATTACATCATTCTTTAGCTAACATGCCCTTGCACCATCAAATCAGATTTCACAATCAAATTACTCACTTCATATATATAACTTTGTGGGGGAATTCCGCAGATCTGCATGTTTTGATCTTTACATATAAACAAGCTGAGTAGTTACTAATTTTAGCATTCTTGGGGAATCCCCCACTTCCCCTATTGATCAATCTAAACATGTGCACCATGTACAAAAAACACTAGGGTATTCCCCTTTCTCTCTTTTATAGTACCCAAATATGGTCATGTGAGAAATCTTTCTAATAAAATTGGGAAAATAATATTTAAAAGTTTAATCAGAAAAATGGAGGCCATAATAACATACGCAAGACGGAAAATACCTATGCTGGGTGCTGTATCACATCGGCCGTCATTTCGTAGACAGATATTGAAGTGGTAAGTAGATCAGATCTAAATAAAGAATAGCACAGCCATAGTTAGATCATGTCCTGGCAGGCTAGGGCAGGGCTTACAAAATTCATTTTATTAAACACAAGTTTAGACTTTAGTAGGCCTAGGACCACAGGCCCCTGGCCTACCTATGTCTAGACATATTATGCCTATCTCTGTATCTAGGGTGCTACAAAGTGCAAATCAACAACAAACTAAGTCCTTGTAGATAGCTTTCCCAATGCCCACCAAGGACAGTCCTAGACCAGGCTGTCAATCATGTACAGGGGGGGGAAGGGGGGTAGTGCACAGTAGTTGCATTCTGCAGAGTATGCCTGGCCACTGCACTGTAGACTGGGGGGGAAACATTTAACTCACCTCCTTTGAAACACTTCCTGGCAGTAGTCACCATATCTATACACAGGGGAATTACAAAATTCTTATTCAGTGGGCGTTGGGGTTATATGTTAACAAGAAATTTGATGGATTAGAGTCTAACGATCCGCACATCCATACTGGGAAATAGATGGATAGTGCCGTGACAGCAGTTACGCGGTGTAGTCGAATATAGACTCGCGCAAACGCGCGCGTTATACTGCATCGTGCATTTTCTCGTTAGTACGCAAATGCAATTACGCAGCGTGCGATCGGCCTCGAGAGGACTTTGGTTTTCTTTGGATGAAACTGTGTTTTCAAGAGTGGTAGATATTAAGGAATAAAAAGAATGTTAGAATATTTGCAAATAAAAATTATGTTAATAGAAAGCAAAAATTACATATTTCTAAAGAAGAAGAATGAGAATAAAAGATGATATTTTTATCCCCCTGGCTAAAAAAGCAGAGGGGATATTGTGAGGGTGCGCAGTACCGTGTGTATGTATGTGGGTATGTATGTGGATGTTTCCAGTTGGGGTAGGTTTTCGTTTTTCGGTCTCTTCAAAAAAAGTTTAGTTCGATTTAAAATTAGGTTTGGGGTGAAGGTGCAAGAGGGGTTCCTTCATATGGGGATGATTTCAAAGGTCATGAACCAAGGTCAAAGGTCAACTAGGTCATGTTCCAATTTGGTTATTTTTGTGGGCCGTCGCAGCTATTATGGCAGGACCACTTAGCAATCCGTTGTGCGTGTTATGTGTGTGTGGATGGGTGTGTGGGATTGTGTGTGGATTTGTGGGTTTGTGGATGTGTGTGTCACAAATTGTTAATTCACCTCATTGAAAATTTTAACTCAATTGGAACCAAACTTCAAACTTGAGTCATAGGTGCACATGGGATCCGTCATATGTTGATAGGTCAACGGTCACCTGTTAATGTCAAAGGTCATGTGAGTCAAGTTGAAAAATGGGCTAAAAATGTAAAAATTCATCCAATTGAAAACTTGAATTCAATTGGAACTAAACTTTGTCATAGTGCACCATGCGATCCCTCATATGTTGATGAGTCAAAGGTCACGTTCCAGGGTCAAAGGTCATGGGAGCGGCCCCACAGCTTATATCTGTTTGAATATAGCGCGCGCAAGCCGCGAAAGCAAAATTTCTAGTTGTTTTCGTGGTCGTCTTGAAAAGTTGAAGTCCGATTATCCCTAACTTGGGTCGCAGGTGGTCATACGGTCCTTATATGTTGTTGAGGTCAAAGTCACATACCACGGTCCAGGTCCATCTGCGTCATTTTTCCTTTGGTTAGGCTTTCATTTTTCAGAAACTGCTACATTTCTAGATATTATTATTCCATGAGAACATTTATTGAATTTTGATGCCCTACAACTGACAACTGCGCCAACTAACCAACTTGGTGTATACTGGCATCTTGCCAGGGGGATCCGCAAGTTTACTTGCTGTATTTTTTGTTTGGCCATCTTAGATGGTTTCATAAGGGATGGGCATCCCAATATTTTATCGTGGGCTACGCCGGCTGCGCTACATCCACCACTCAAATATTGGATGCCCATCATTAATGACACCATCTAAGAATGGCCAAACAAAAAATATCGTCTTTTATTCTCTAATTTATACATGAAGAACATAGGAATAAATTACTCTATCAATGTGTTTCGCATTGCAGCATCACACAGCCATGACAGCAGTGGTTGCCCAAGGCCATTTTGGATGCTTCTCAGAGGGGGCTGGTAGAACATTCCTCTTCCACAGATGCACAAGATCATTAACACACATAGATTTATGTATGTGAAGTAGGGGGTCTCATACTTGGGGTACTCTTCACTCAGATACAGGATGTATTACTGGTTAGCAATGCCTACCGCGCAATACGGATATATTAATTAGCCTGTTAACCAATGGTATTCCAGGTCCTACTAAATGATAAAACCTGATATCAAGATGTTGCCCTGATACAATTTCCATATCGATTTTAAGCACGATGACATCATTAGTGACCAAATAGCAATTGCTATAGTTTTGGTAGAGATCCTGAAATTCAATGAATAACCAATAACATGAAAAACGGATAAAGGCTGTTACTTCATGAACATGAGGACATTTCCATAAGCGCCCCCAAAAATTCATGTAATGGGTTCTAAATTATAAAATAAACCTAATGGTTGGTATTCTGAAAGGGAGCAGTGGCAGTGCCAGACTTCCTTTTCTGAATTTTTTTTTAAATTCCTAGGGGGGAAACATCAACAATTTTGAGATTTTTAACCAATTTGGTCCAAAATCACTTATTTTTGCCAAAATTTGGCGATTTTTAATCAATTTTAAAAACTTAAAAAACGTTGTTTTTAAAAAAAATCCATAATTTTCTTCTGGCTGGTGGGCAAGAAAAAATTTGGGGCAGTTGCCCTCCCCATCCCCCCCCCCCCCCGGCCAGCCACTGAAAAGGAGTCGAACTTTAGACGTGGGTTTTAAACCAGGGTTAGTCCTACCTGCATGAACTTTTTTCCTTTCAAATGCGTGAAGGTTACATGTAACAGTAAGAAAATTACCCATGGATGGGCCAGAGCGACCCCTCCATGAGAATTTTTTCACCCAATTACCGCACATTTGGCTTGAAAAAACAAGGGGGATTCTGGGATGCATGTCCGAATGTGTGTGTTGTCCAGTTTTGTTATTTTTCGTTTTCCGTCTCCGTCGAAATTTATCTCAATAACCCAAACTTGGGGTTAGGGTGCAACACGATTCCTTCATATGTGGACATTGTCAAAGGTCATCCTAGAGGGTCATGTTCCAGAATCCATCTGCAGGGGTATACGCAATTACTTGCAGTATTTTTTGGAGTATGTTGGAAGGACAATGGTCCACTTCATGTATGACTAATCCTGGTTTAAGCCTAGGGGGGAAATCTTTAGTTAGTCTCCCTTTCAATACAAGCCATTAGATTTTGAAGGCATCAGTGCATTGATAGGAACATGCCATGTCTTCCAAGCTTTAACTGTGCTCTATTATTCAATCATTTTATTGTATACCTCAGATTTGGAGTTTGGCAGGCTATTTGAAGAAAATTAGTGTTGCCTGCAGTTCTTCAGATACCATGTTAAGTACTGAACCAGGCTCAGATCCAGGGCGGGGGCGTGCGCCCCCCGGTAATCTGCAAATGCTTGCAATCAGCCCCCTTTGGAGACAAGTTACAGCTAGTTACAACCTTTCAGCCCCTCGGTAATTTTGATGTTTTTTAAATCTGGATCCGCCCCTGCTTATATGAAGGAACTTTCTTAACCCAATTTGTGCACTCAATTTCTATTTTGTCATGTTTGTGCGATAAGTGTCACATCAATCTATTCATAATCAGAGCCCATTATTCTTGTAAAATTTTACTAAGATTGAAACAATTTTAGACAGCTTTCTGTACATAAGGATTTGTTATCATATTGATTAAATTGTTTGAGGAATATTTAACTTTTTTTGTCGTCTGGCAAATGATGCCCTCACAGTGCCACACAGCCAATTTTTTGCAGCTGCTGTGAGCTGGTTTGATGTAGTTGAGCTGCTATGGATTATGCCTTTGTTTCAAATCCTTGAGGTAAAGGGGTGCTTTGTAAAATTCTTGTAATAACATTATGTTAATTGAAAGTCATTTTGTTTGCTGTTTACAAATGACAGAGTGTATTTCTTCTCATGTGGGATTTCATAATAAGCTCATTTGTTTGGTGCCTCGTTACTTTCTTTACTGATCTTTTTCAATTTTAACTGAATAAGGAGTTTGGGTTCTGATGAATTTCACAACAAAATGAAGAACCAAAAAATTCTGCAGTAAAACTCATGTTCTGCTGCTGCTATTACTAAAGTTCTTACATTAAAAAAGATGTCAATTGTTTAAAAAAAGAGTTTGTCATGTTACCATTAAAAAGATGGTTGTCCTTGAAATTTTAGTACCCCCCCCCATGCAAAATTTGGTTGTGCATTTTGCACTATATTCACCCTAACGCGCCGGAGGAAATGAGAGGCAACGAAACTTGGTCCCGGTCGGAAAATGCTTTACGTT
>JAMKCH010041391.1:0-13516 GCA_023653785.1 Ophioderma brevispina
AATAGCTTGGTATACAATAAAAAAGCCTTACGGATGGCTTGTTTTACTTGTTACATTACAGTAAAGAAAATGTATTCTATCTACCCCTCTTAGGAAACTCACAAAGGTCGCCAATGATGTGGACTACGAATTAGTAAATTTCAACGAACCATCATCCTTTGTAATACCCACCGCATGTCTATATTTTGCAACTGGAACATTGCCAATAATATACCAGAACACCAAAATAATTTTAGAATCTTTAACAGAACCATGTATCCATCAAAGACACGACGAAATGTAATCTGATTAAAACGAATCATCCTTTGACTATCTTGGATAGTGTTCGTATTTATTTTGCAAACGTCACTGTCTTAGGCCATACTAGCGCGAGCACCCACAGCTCGGAGCTAACCAGTTTTCAAATGGTCCATACATACGAGATTCAGAAAGCCCACAATTATCCGTGGCAAACCGCATTGCGATCTTATCAAAACTGTGTCAAAACCCAGTCTCGTATTTTCCAACTTCAGCAGCACTTATTACCGCCTGATTGGTCGTGGCCGATAACAGATCCGCTTATTCAGAAATTCTTTCTTTCGCCTTTCCGTGTCAGCCAAAGATCGGACCGCGCCATTTGTCCGACTACCACACCACATCCACATAAGGCAGACTTCACCTGATAAACTACTTCAGTGCCAACTGAGTCTCCATCTCAAACACTCTCCCAATAATTAACCAAAACCCTCCAGAACTTCTCAGTGTACTCCACTACCCCCTCGCTGTTCACACTGATTCTTTGTATCAAAATGCCAGACAAGTCAAAAACCAACTGTCCGGCAAAGAATGCCATAAGAGTGAGTACCTAGGTACACAGTTAACTGTACATAAATGTATCATATTTCGTGTTTTATTATTTATATCCAATGAATTCGGTACAATAAACAAACAGACCAATACCACCAACAAACAAACAATGGAATGTAAGTTTTTACATTCATCAGTATCTTTGCATATTGCTTTTCTATAAAAGAAAGAGTACGGTTTTAAAGAATACTGGTTTCAATCAAATAAAGTTTAATTATTTCCCATTCAAGGTGAGTGTCAATAGTCATGTTTCCTCCTCTCTGCCACTTACGACATATACAGCGTTTACCAATGCTGTCACCAACTGGTTGATGTCTGTTGAGGACTTGGTTCCATCTCGCTATATATTCCACCAAGTTCATCCAGTGGGGTAGGAATGTTACAACAGTCACTTTTTTTTCGCCTGATACCATGCAATCAATGTTGAAAAGTGTTTAGTTAAAACAAATGAGAAAACAAAACCACAGCATTTATTTTCAATCTGACTTCAGGTTTAAAAAGCCAAAGGATTAGTTAAAACCTGCTCAATTTGGTAATGATTGGGGAAACCATAAAGCTCACCAAACCGTTTGTTTTCAAAACTGCAGAAATCCACAAACCTGAGTCAATGGCATCATAAAAGAGCACTGTTTGGTGGTCCCAGACTTTCAGGTAAAATGGGCGGGTGTATTTCACATCCGATTTTGGCCAAATTTGGATATATCATTCATGACGATAGTACATGATACTTCATGTAAGAAATTAAATTTGAGGTCCAATTTGTATATTTGCTCAAGATTTTCACATTTTTCCGTCAATTTGCCCCCATTTTTGCTCATTTTTTGCTTATTTAGGAACTTTCTTGGAGTCCTTTTTTAATCTTCACACATGGTACATGGCTATATTTTTTTGTCATATTCCACCAAGTTTTATGTAAAAAAAAAAAAAAAAAAAAAAAAAAAACTTTTCTTTTGTTTAATTTCAGTTCGGTGCCACAATTGTACAGCATTTTTCCATAGGTAACAGTCTGAAAAGCATTGAAAATGAAAATATTTAAAAATCTGTAACTTTGAATCTGTTCAATTGATTTCTTTAGTTTTTTTTTTTTTGATTAAAAATATTTTGTTGTTCTTTTTATCAATATGGCAATTCAACACAGACTCTTTGAATACTTTGGAAAATAAGTCTACTATCTCCAAGTGTGTTCTCTATTTTATGTGGCGGATCTGCCTTCACCTTCCATTATGCTGAATCCCACAGGTTCCCAGGCGCGGTCCAGGGAGGGGGGCGGAGGGGCGCGCGCCTCCCCGTAATTCTTCAAATTCTTGCAAAACAGCCCATGTTTAGGCTATTTTGGCCATTTTCAGTCCTCCTCAGCCCCCCGGTAATTTTTGACATTTTTCGAATCCCGGATCCCAATTGTTCTCTATGAGGTTGAGATCAGGTGACTTTCCATGCATTCAGATATTAACATTTAGCTAATTTTTAAATATTTATTTTTTAACCCCTTTCAGACTAGCCATTAAGGATTCGGAACAGCGACGCCGTTGGCACTTTTTTTTTTTTTTTTTTTGGAAGGTACAGTTCTTTACGAACTTCAAGGCATACTGAAGATTATTTGTAATGTAATACAAGTAAAAATACAATACAAAGGCTTAATCTTGTATTGGAGTAATTTTAAATATGTTAATCGAATTTTACAGTTTTGGCAACCCAGAAACCATTTTATTTTTTTTCAGATAAAGATATGTTTTGAAGATATCGCTGAAGATTTTAAATTTTCGTGGGAAGTATTTTAAGTGCGAAATCCCTCCGTGCACCTTGAACTTACTGTCTTGATCTAAAGTAATATGTAGATATATAAATATATAGATTTACATACGTGAGAAATTATGACAGCACGAACGTTGCATATTAATCGCAAAATAAACTGGCTGTGGTGGATAGATCTCGAATGCGCTAATCAATTGCGCCACCTCGGCATGTGATGGGTCCATTGGAGTTTCTACAGTGTCCTTCTAACGTGGTAAGTAAACACATGTTACATTTTTTCTATAAATTTGATTTTAGCATAATCAATTGAAATTCAAAATCTTTTTTGTACTTTTCAGAACATGTATACACTGAATTAACCAAAAATAGAGATCACGCGGTTACCGTTCGAAATTTTCCGGTAAGTTTGAAAGCCGGAAATTAAATTTAAGGCAACTATGGTAACGAACAGGTTGAAAGAAACTAAATGGCACTGAACTTCTAATGACTTCAGCTTCAAGTGATATGCCTATCATTCGCGGCCCTTTAGGCTTTAGACGGTCTGTTTAGAACTGTCTGCTGAAATCAGGTAATTGGCTATTTACAAGCACATCATTCTTATTTCAATATCTTCTACAGTAGGTGATTTATTTGATCCGCCCATGCCATGTCAGGAAAAAAATTCATAATATTTCGGAATGCTATACAGGTTTTAAATGTAACATAAGGCAGAAAATGTAACAGGTCTTATAGAAGATAGGTCTGATATACTGTTTTTTCGATCTTATGTTTCGTCATATATTTCTACCGAAATAAATGCAATAAGAAAAAAAAAAGAAAGGAAGAAAAACAAAAAAAGAAAAGCTATATTGATTTGTTTCAAACCGGCAACATATGAAATGTATGATTATTTCATACTTTTCTCATGTAACGCATGTTTCATGTATGCACAATAAGTTCGTATTTGCAATTGTATTTTGGTCATTTTGAAGAAAAAGCAATTTGTGTTTAATTTACTTTTGTTTATTTACGGTCTTGTGAACAGCGCCATCTATACTGTAACCAAGGAATGCAATGAATTATGGGTAATTGTTGTTTGTCAAGCGAATCTTCCATAGCTGTAACCAACATGTTGAATGAACTCCCAATTTGTCGCTTCTGATTTCTAGCACTAACAATAATCAACTTTTAAGACAGTTTATATTATTTCTAATGTTCCTTTTCTATTGAAAAATATGTTACTTGATTGAGACTGGTACGAAACTGGCACTATTATTTCAGTTTGACTTTATTGCACTTACATGACATTGTAAACCGTGTGATCATATACACCTGCACAAAAGTAATCTCGTGCATGTGTTTTTCCGATCAGTATTGTGTCAAAGTCAGACCATTTTGAAATTTTCAAAATAATACATTTTATTGCCTAGGTCTTGTTCTTTCATTTACTACCTGGCTGTAAAAAAATGCGTGCAGAAATGGCCGAAGATAGAATGCCCGAAAGACGCAAAACCCAAAACCAAAAGTTGTAGTTTTTGATTTTTCAATGGGCATTGCAGTGTACTGGACACGAACGCGACCAACACGTGTACCACAATCAATATTGAATTAGGCTTTTCTCGCGCATATCAGTCGGACAACCTCTTTGTGTAAAATCAATACACGCGTATTAATTTTTTGTTGTAACCACACAGTGACCATTGAAAAATCCCAAAACTGGCAACTTTTGGTTTTTTAGGGTTTGCGTCTTTCGCGCGGAGCTCTATCTCAGCCACTTTGATCGCTCTTTTTACAAGCGAGGTTTAAAATGAAAGAGGCAAGCCCTTTGACACAAGACTGATCGAAAACCTGCCGAGATACTTCTTGTGCCATGTGTATATGACACAACGGTACACTGTCATGTAAGTGCAATTAAGTCGTATCTGACATAATAGTGCCAGTTTCGTGCCAGTCTCAATCAAAGGACATATTCTACAATAGAAAACGAACTTAAATAATACTAAACTGTCTTAAAGTTTTATTAATTGTTATGCTAAGAAAGAAATCAGAAGAAGGACCAAAGTTTAGGGCAGGGGGCCAAACCTTAAATTCCATTGCAACTGACATCTCAGCCTATAAAACGTGCACTATCTGCAGGTAGACACTTATGGACCATAAGGAACATTCCTAGGGTGGACATGTTTTTCAATCAGCTGCACGGGGGGGTTACGAGGGGGTCAAGTTACTATGGGGGTCCAAAGTTTAACTGAAGCCAAATCTACATGTAATATAGATCAAAATTATTTCCTTAGGTAACCAGGAGTAAAAAATCAATTTGATCACTGCGTGTGTAGTGCTTCCTTTCCAAGATAGTTGGGAAATAGGCTAAAGGGCCATTTGTTTATTCAAGAAAGTCAACCATTTGTAATTCCAAGATTTCTTTGTAAAAAAATATCAAAAAAATATTTAATTATACTGATTCAACAATATGCCTTTTATTTCATCAGGAGTTGGTTCCCTTAATAGAGAGGGGTTGTTTTGTTTGTAATGTCACCATCCCATAGAGTCCTACAGGGAAATTTGACCCCCTTCCAGTATAACAAGAAGATGAAGCCAAAAATGCAAAAGCATTTCAATTTGGAATCAGTATCATTAAACATTCTAAAAAATATTTTTACAAAGAAATCTGGGTATTAAAAAACAAACATTGACCTTTCTCGAATAAACAAAGACCTTTAGCCTATTTTCCCAAAATCCTTGGAAAGAAGCACCACACGCATGTGACCCAATGACTTTTTTACTCCTGGCAACATAAGGAATAATTGCGCTAAATACATTTAGTAGATTTAGAGCAGTTTAAACATTTGACCCCATCATAGAAACTTTACCCCTACTCTTGTAGGTCCCGTGCAGCATAGTTATTAGGTCCACCCTGGGGGTGTTTATTTGATCAATCTAATATTTGACATGAATAAATTTTTATAGCATTGCGATGCAGGATTGATACTCATGCCTGCCCCTAGATATTGGGAGTTCATTCAGCATTTGGTTACAACAATACTGATCGAAAACATGCCGAGATACTTTTTGGTGGCCAGGTGTAGTTACCCGTTGCATCAACATTTTTCCTACACCTTTCCAACACTCTCATGAAACGTTCGAAACGATAAGATGGTTGTTTTATAATCCGAGACTTTGATTGATTTGATTTATTTTATGCGGTATCCTCCACATACACGGCAAATTACAATAATAATGAACAAGTCCTATACCGAATAAAAATTGGAGATTACACAGGAATAACCGTTAAGCCCGAAGGCTTATTTCCAAAGGGTCCTTGCTACAATACATATCTGCAAAACAAGACATAAAACATTCGAAAACAATTAATAATAATTATTTAAAAGGTATGTACAGACACAACCATGAACTATAATGAAATACATAAAATATTTAAAAAATTTAACACTTAATTTGATTTAAAAGATGGCTTTTTTACCGACTTCTTAAAATTGGACTGTTTGGGAATGGTTTTGATTGCACATGGTAATTCAGCCCAATCTGAATGCATTTTTAATAAAATGACCCTGAATTTATAGTGGTACATTTATGTGACGGAAATTCAATGCCAACTAGTTCTGGTACTAGTTGATGACACGTGATATACTGGTGAAGATTTTCTTGAGATATCTGGGCCAACCTCACTTAAAACTATCGTGAACATGGTTTTAATCTGAGCTGCTTGGCTCTATTATGAAATGTCAAGAAATTTAGGTTTCTTAAATCAATTTCCTGAAATCTGATATCTAGCATGACTTGTTGAAATAAACCTGATAACTTTTGTCTTGGAGCCCTTTGCAAGTTTCTACCTCATTTGTTTATGAATGCCACCATACCAGGAAAGAATTGAAATAATCAAACCAGCAAAGAATGAGAGCGGTACTTAAGATTTTCTTGGTATCTGTATCGAAAAATTTCGCCTGTCTATAAGAAATTTCAGTCTAGAATTGACCTTTTTTGATGATGGCAACGAGCCAAGCATCCCCAGTTCAGATATTGGTCAATGGTAAGACCCACGTATTTGACCGAAGGAGTAGCATGATTATCTGCCCTTCACACTATATTGTAATCTTGCCACTTGCCCAGTTTTTCTTCGCGCTTGTACCAAAAGATGAGTTCTGGTTTTACCCAGTGAAGAGAAATTTTAATTGTCAATGAAGCCATTTTATTGCAGTTGCTGAGTTTTTACTGAGCTCCTTACAATTTTTTAATGGTCTTGTATCAGAGCAATTAATGCGCTGTCATCTGCATCTGAGCAGTGTACAATCAACCACAGTTTCCGTCATATCATTAACGTAGCAGAGGAATAAGATTGGGCCTAGAATGCTCCTGCGGAACCGCCGTCAAATTCATAGAGTCAGAGTCAGAACCGTTAATACTAACGATCTGACATCTGCAATTTAGTATGACTCCACCACTTTGTGGATTTTATACCCCGAGCTCTTAGTTTGTTTTTAATAAAATAGAGTGATTGACACTGTCAATGCTTTTCCTGGATGTCAAAGCACCATACCTGTGGACAACCCAGCACTGAGTTGGTTTTGCTATAGTCTTGCAGGTAGATAGACATGTATCAGTGGAATTTTACCTCTAAAACCCTGACTGAAACTATTAAGATTTGTTATCCTAAAGATATTTATTTAATTGAACATACACCCAGCTTTCTCCAAATTTTTGGAGGCCACAGACAATTTCGGATTGCAGATGTTATTTGGTGATGATGATGACTTACAAACAGGGCTCCTGGAATTATTACTAACGGGGAGTTGATGGGTTGAAGAATCTAGAATTAATTTCAGTAGTCGCCTGGATTTTGATCACCGTGGTCAGAGGGCGGGTCTCTACTTGAAACCACTAATGGGACCCGGCTCCAGTCCGGCTGGACAAGTGATGAACAACTAAAACATTAAACGGCGCCTGGCACCTCTAGTCTTTACTCTCTATATCTATGATACGATCCAGATGAGACTATACCGGTCGTTCCACCACCACAGATGGGTTTTATAACCGAGTTTGACGCAATGCAACTGGGACAGGTTCTGATGCGCTATCTGAATTTGGTCACTCAGCTGTAGCCAACTGTGTTCACCAGCAGAATAACGGTCAGAAAGTGACTGACATGTTTCAGTCTATACAGAACAAAGTATTCGTCCAGGAGCTTAAACTAGGAGGATTGTAGATTTGTTTATTAGCGGCGGCACTTTGTCGAAAGAAAACATGGTAGGTTTTTTGTACATCAGGGCGTATCAATAAAACGCAACAAAACTTCTTCCCAAATTTGGTGGTAATTGTGTAAAATTATTCCTAAATTAACTAGTGCCATCTTAAAAGCCACAAATCCCCTCTTTCCAATGAGAGGTCGGTAATTTATTCATCATGTCCACTTGCCATGACTGTAAGCGAGAAGAGAGGAAATTTGAAAAGGATTTGTGTAGCATTACTGAAACTTGGTTCCCAACGCACTTTTTCCCATGTGCAACATGATACTCGGTTACCCATGACCGAACATGAAACAAATTACAATCGTGGAAAAGAGAGATATGTGGCTTTACGATTGGCATTACTTATTTTGATGTAATTTACCACAAATTACCACACTAAAATTGGGCGAAGTTTTGATGCGTTTTTATTGATACGCCCTGTATAACCGAAATAATGAAATAAAGATTAAAGTAAAACCCACTTCAAAAACAAAACGAAACACACAGATTCAGAATTATTTTTATTATTTAAAATAGGCTTTTAAAACGTGTGTCATAATGCCTATTACTATTTTGACAGGTCACCGTCGGATAAGTTATAAATAAACATCTTAAAGTAATTAATTACATAAATAATCATGAAAAATAATCTTAACCCAATTAGCTCAAATTCAATTTTTCATAAAAACCATAAATAAAATGTTACAGGTTGAAATTTTCATAAACAATTAGTGTATATCTTCATAAAAAGTACTCCAGAAAAATCACTTTAAAAAGTTGTATTTGTTTTCAGATTTTAAGTTCTTATTATATTTCAATCACCTATGATTATAAATTGATTAATTTACGACTTCAAAATGTCTTTTCATTATTCAAATGTCACTCTTGCTTGATGAGTGTTGAGGCCTCATCATTACGTTTTATTCCACAGCTAAAACAGTAACCCGATGTGAACCAGCCTAAAGATGGCGTATTACCGTTTTGGAGTCAGAGAATGGCTGGTCCTTATGCGACATCTTGTCTTCAAAGAAGAATCGCTATCCTATTTGTCTTACCAATCAATAATGTAATGGCTGCGATGTAGAATGAAAATGAAAGGGGGTTGTGAATTCAGAATTGAGACTTAAAACATCCGATCCTCGTCTTTACGCTCTGCAACATTTTATCTTACGGTCACAATCTTGTGAGTCCATATATTCGGTTTTTTCCAAAATATGTTTTCATAGACGTATGAATTTTTTATAATTGAGTTATTTGTCCGAAATAAAAGTTAACCTCATGATGCTTTTTGTAATGATATTTTTAATATAGCGGCGTATATTACACCTTATTGAATCATTACCGAAAAATTGAAATTAAACTTAAATATCTATCTGTTAATCTATATATATTTATCACTGACGCTTACATAAGATTTTATGAAACCCCCCCGAATATTTGATTCAGGCCAGGGTCCGTACTGCATGGAGGACCAAGATAGCCATAGGTTAAGCGCTTGACTCCAGTGTATTGCTCATCCATGCGTATAGCCGTGCTTTCGAGCCCTGTGAGATTCGGCTGTCTTGGTAATTTCCCTGGGGACAAGAAATTAACCGCTTGGTTGTCCCGACTTACCCATGTGATATTTGGGAACTGGTCCCGGCCGCGATGGTTATCTCGATGTATGTTAGCTGATAAGGGAAAGCGCTGATCCTTATCTGCTGCATCCCTAGACATGATGCTAAATGGTTTTATGGTAGGTTTGGGCCACAGTGAGCAGCGGCCATTTGTGAAAGCGCTTAGAGACCATATAGCATAGCGCTATATAAATCTCGCTATTATTATTATTATTACTGTGAGTGCAATCCCAAGCTTAGGATATGCCTCAAAATCAAAGATTGGTCTTTGGAGCATCAATTATTTTGCTAATGATAAGACAACGGCATTTCATATCCCTTCTATACAACAAAATGATATCATTAATATACAATTGACGGAAGTTTTCGTAACCTGACCCATCTGACACACTTTTTTTCTGACCCTTATGAATTCGGAACCTCAACTGAATAAACCTGTGTTTTATTCCGCGGAGGGTTTCCGAATTCATAAGTGTGTCCAGAAACAGATGGTCAGGTTACGGAAACTCCCCAAATTGAATCACTTATGGCGTACTTACTTCCCTAATAACAAGTCCAAAGTTTTATCATTATTTTATGCTTATAACAAATGTTCAATTTACTATACTTCTGACTCTCCTTACCTTCATCTTTGATATCAGCAAAACCATCGACGATGTGAAGGCCTCGTGAAGATGGCAATATCAGCAATTTCAGTGGTCAGGGAATTGGCCTGGTCGTCATGCAACACTTTGGCTTCGGCGAAAACTATACCATTTTTTGCCGAAACAAATCAGTGGGATGAGGGTTATGCCACATGGACGTCGAGGCTGTACAGACTGAGTTTGAACTTTAAAGAGTCCGAATTATATGCTTTGCAAACTTTATTTCGTCCTCGAAATAATTGCATAAATAACTGTACTACACAAGTTGATTAATTGTGTATATTACGGCAACTGACTGACGACGGAAGCAGTGATTTCAGTACTTTACAGACCGCTATTGATCTTTAATACATAAATTGTTTGGTCTCAATTGTCTCATTAAGTTCGTTGCAAACAAATGGACAAGGTTTTCTAAGCCTCTCTCCTCTGTTTTACAGTAGACGGCCGACCATTACAGCAAAAAGTGCTCAGAAAAAGTTTTGACGGCGTAACTTGTTACAAACATCCAACCAGGTGGGAGGGCATCCTCATGGACATTACAATAGCCTATGGGGTGTTGGCCATTCTAATTTTTTAATTTAGGGTAAAAAAAATGGCCAAAAAGGTCAAAATTGTCCAAAAAAGTAAATCAGTCGAAATGCATTCCTTTCTTTCTCTTCAATAATCTATCATAACATGTCCATTTACCTTCAAAGGAGTCTATTTAAGTGAATATATTGGAATCAGTCCATTTATATTTTTGGGGTCAAAATGGCCAAAAAAAAACAAAAGGTCACAATTGTCCAAAAAATAGGTAATCAGTCGAAATGCATTCCTTTCTTAAAATAATCTATCAGAGAACATGTCCATTTACGCTTCAAAGGAGTCATATTTAAAAGTGAATATAATGGAAGCATTCCAATTTATACATTTTGGGGTCAAAATGGCCAAAAAGGTCAAAATAGTCCCAAAAATGGTAAATCACTCGAAATGCATTCCTTTCCTCCTTTCCCAAATCATTTATCATAACATGTCCATGTACCTTCAAAGGATCATATTTAAGTGAATATAATGGAGTCTATCAATTTATAATTTTTGGGGTCAAAATGCAAACAAGGTCAATTGTCCACAACATAGTTAAATCAGTCGAAATGCATTCTTTCTTAAATATCTATCAGAACTGTCCTATTTAAGTGAATATAATGGAAGCATTCCCAAATTTATAACTTGTGGGGCAAAATGGCCAAAAAAGGGCAAAATAGTCCCAAAATAGGTAATCAATCATATGGCCATTTGTGTCTCAAGCTTATTTCTCAAACAGTGGCGTGACACCCACGAGGCACAAGCCGGATTGAGTGAGCCCTTTCATTTGCATATTCTGGGGTCAATTGGCCAAAAACATCAAATTGTCCCAAAAATCCATAAATGAGTCATAATGCCTACCTTTCTCAACAATCGTATGGTAAAGTTTTCTTCCCAAAGAACTATAATTCTTGAAATGAGTAGTAGCCTTTCAATTGACACGTTGTAGGGTCCCAAATGGCAAACAAGTCAAATTTGGTCCCCAAAATTAGGTCAAATGGCCAAAGCAAGTTTCAATTTGTCCAAAATAATAAATTGTCCAATAAACCCTCTCTTTTCTCAAATAGAGCCTAAAGGAACATAATTCATTTACTTCCCAGGGACAGTAATAAAGTGCTAGCCTTTTTCAATGAACAATTTTGGGGTTTAAAATGTCCAAAAGCGTAAAAAAGTGTCAAAATATGTTAAAACATCATATTGCCTCTTTTTTCCTAAAATACTCATTGGAATATATTAGGTGGAATACAGTGCTAAGTATTCCAATTTTACCCATTTTGGATCACTTGGCTGAGGATCAAAATTAACTCCAAGATTGGAGGGGGAATCTCAAGATTTATGGTCCAATATGGGTCAGAAAATATCAACTTAAACTATGATTGATAAATTGTAATGAATGCGCAATATTTTCCCTTACCACTTAACGCAATAAGGGGTTTGGCACTTCGTTAGTGCATAAGGTGGGGGGGGGGGGCTCCTAGGGAACCGCCCATTCACTATATAACCACTTTCCCAAAGGAATTTTTTAAGATGAAATCCACCACATGTTTTTAGAAGGATTCAAAGCCATCACCATTAAAATATAATAACTGAAAAAAAAATTGTTCAGTAAGGAAATTAGGGGCAAAACATTGATTTTATTTTGCGTAAAATGTGCGAAAAAGACACTAATTGTTGTTCTGCATTTTCTACGGCACTGATTCACCTAGCCCTTTTGCTGATTGCGTTAATTGGTGAGGCTAACTATATTTAACCATATTACACAAATAGAAATGTCTCGTTCCATTTTATATTTTTTAGGTTTACTTGTTTCATTTACCATAGGTTCCTACGTAAACCGCTATACGATGTAGATCACATTATATGACACCAATGGCCTACTTATACTTTCCAAGAATTTTTTGATTAATTATTTACTTTGTTTATGTCCACTAGGTGTATGCATTATAAAATCAGAATCACATAACTCTATTAAGATTTTAATTTTTGTCATGGCACTTCCGTTAGTTTTGCATAAGGGTTGGGGGCTCCTAGGGACCCATACTATTCCAATTCTCAGATTTGATGGAAATTTACCACAAATGGGTTTAGCTCTATTGCCCTATTTAGGATCAACTTTGTTATCTCTCACACGGCAAGGACGAAGGGAACAAACAAAAGCAAGGAGGCCAGAAGTAGGTACCGGCCTTTCTCGCCGTTTCATGCAATTTGAATTCAAATAGGCTCAGCCTACAACTTGTGCTATTATCAAAAGATGGCCATCGGCAAGCAAAACGATTTAAAGATTTTACCACTCGCAATTATTTTTTTTTTAGATAAGCTTCACTTTAAAAGATTATCTCAGCAATTTATTATAAGCATTCAATTTCAAATGATGCTGACAGCCAACATCTCCTACATGTAACTGAATGAGCGAAGCTAACACATCAATAGTTATTCGCAATTTTTAATTATAAGCATTCAATTTATAGGATGAAGCGGAAAGCCAACATCTCCACATGATGAGGTCGGAAAGCTACACATGCAGTAGTTAAGTTAAACACAGTGTTAATTTTAAACTAGATGAGCAGAAAGTCAACATTTAAATCATTTTGATCACTGTAAATCACATGATAGCGGAAGCTACACATCAATAGTTCAATCTAACACAATATTAATTTGGTCAACAATGTACTTATATCTGTATAATCTCTTCACATATGGCAGCAACCTTTATACCATTCCAGAACAGCCATGGTATTATCATACCAAAACAATCTTTAATATTAAGCAGTTATGGCATATAGCAATGCACTTAATCTCAATTCTCACCAAAAAGGAGGAGGTATTAACACACGACAGTAGCACATTATAATAGTAGTTTAGCCAACGGCCAACACAG